>LPNX010315531.1:431932-585207 GCA_001517045.1 Pseudotsuga menziesii | reverse complement strand
CATCATTGTATAAGGAGAAGTCACGACAACATGTATCATGACTTCTCAAATACACATTATAGGAGGTTTGTATAGTGAAAGGGTGTTTTTCGATATATTTATATCTCATAACTTGCGGCCATGAACTTGTACCTGTGCACTATATTTAGCATGTATTGGCACTTGCTTGTTTACATCCCTGTTGGGATTCAGAAGACAAAACAAAGATTCTGATCTAGTTTATTTGGAGTGGGATGTAGGAAAATAATGCCACTCCCTTACTAAGGCGAGAAAGAAAATCCAAACCGAATATTTCAGATATACTAGCAACCCAGAGCATTTGCAGACCTTGAACAGGTACAAGTTCCTTGATCAAGAACTTGTGGATAGCGTTCCCAAGTTCTGAGATAGAAATATATCGAAAAACACACTTTCACTGGACAAAACTCCTATAATGTGTATTTTGTTCAAACTGGGACAAAGAAATTCAACAATATTTACCAATTTCACAAACCTCAAGAGAAAGATCCATCATATATATAATGAAAGTACTGCTGATTTAAAATCCATTCACCACAATAATATTTGGAAAAATAAGGTTTGATATAATTTATCTCACAGCTGGAATCTTCACAAAACTCCTATAATGTGTATTTTCTTCAAACTGGGACAAAGAACTTCAACAATGTTCACCAATTTCACAAACCTCAAGAGAAAGATCCATCATATATATAATGAAAGTACTACTGATTTAAAAGCCATTCACCACAATAATATTTGGAAAAATAAGGTTTGATATAATTTATCTCACAGCTGGAATCTTCACAAAAATTATAACCGCTTACACAACATACGTGGATCACTAGTTGGTGAAAGAGTAAACACTTGGTATTGGCTGGTAACTATAGTATGGGTTGGAAAAACTTTAAAACACCTTTTCACTGTACAAACATTCTATAATGTGTATTTTCTTCAGACAGTTTGTCTAGAATAAAGAACTTCAACAATGCTTACCAATTTTAGAAACCTCAAGAGAAAGATCCTCCATATATATACTGAAAGTACTGTAGCTTTAAAACACATTCACCACAATAATATTTGGAAAAATAAGGCCTGATATAATTTATTTCAGACGTGGAATCTTCACAAAAATGATAACCACTTACAGAGAAAACAAGGATCACTGGTTGGTGAAAGGGTGAGCATTGGGTATTGGCTGGTAACTATAGTATGGCAAGGAAAACCACCCTTTCACTATACAAGCCTCCTATAATGTGTATGTGTAGATGTATTAAGGGTTTCATTCTTCTTTTTATCAATAGATATGGCCAAGGATAAGACCTTCCCATAACCAAAATTAATGTTACTCCCACCTTGGTATATTGTCCTTTTGCCTATAACTGAAAGTCAATGTTGTAAGGCTGCTATAGGATCCCCCTCACTGTTGTAGCATATAGTTCAGAACTTCAGGTACTACTGAAAAGAGCCTGTTGTAGCTCCAAAACGTTTCCTAGTTTGCTGTAGATTACTGTTGATAAGGAGGAAACATGACAAAAATTAAATAGCAGTCTTATTACGTAAGACTGACTCATCAAAACTGTTGCAATACATGCCCAGGAGTGCATCAAGTGCCCGAGTTAATTTCTCCTATCTTTTGAACTACACCAAATCTCATAAACGTGTTGCCAGTCCACCTCTGATATGTCAGGCCCTGTTAATGAAACACGCATTAATGCATCAAGCGTGTTAATTGACAACCTTGTTCTCCTTATATCTTTGATTACATTTTGTTTTGAAAACCCTCGTTCACATGCAACAATGCTTGCCGGAATGACAAGGATTGCTTGCCATAATTTTAACACATTTGGATACCTAGAGTGCCAATCTTTTATTTGAGAAAATACCTTCCATGCATCTTTTATAGGGAATCTTTCTCCATTTAAATGAAGAACATCAATAAATTCATACAATTCTGTTTTGCAAGCTGCAATGTCAAAAAACGGTACATTATCACCTTCATTGCATAGTTTGTGCTGCAAATGCGAAAACAGTCTTTCAAGCCATTGTTTTGCATTAGTTTCTCTCACATATAAATCTGATGGATAGTGGCAAGGGCTAAACAATCTTGCTGCATTAAATAGATGAAGATCCGGGAATCTTGAATTGAAGCTCTCTATCAATACTTGGACGTAATTCCTTGTAAGTTGTATGCAACTATCAAGAGAGCCATCGATACGTGTTGCCATCGGTTGTGACATGTGCTCATTCGGGATTGGAATATACAACAAATTATGTCTGTGTGTAATCCCCTCTTTGTCAATATTTTCAAGGAATCCATCTCTAGAGTCTTCTAAGAATTTACTAAGATACGTTGCACCATCTGCAAAAGAATCTGGCCTACAAAAATACCTCTTAAGAGTATTTAATGTATGATCAATAGTTATTCCAAGCGTGGTGACATCTATGTTATCTTCTTGGAATTTTCTGTTTAGTTTGTTCAACTCTATCAAAACATCAGCAAGCATATTTAGACAGAATTGAACTGAGAAAATCCTTGCCTTGTGATACCATGGATTTTTTCTTTCTTTTTTCCACATACTCAAAATCGCAGGCATCAATGTAACAAGCCTTTCAACTACCTGTCCCCTAGATAACCATCGAATCCCATGGATTTGAAGAACTTGTAAGGATTCCAATTCCATTACTTCTAGTAAAGAAACGAGTTCATTATTTCTCTTTGCTGAATTTCCAACCCACGAATACACCTTATTTGCTAGTTTTTCAACAAACAAGAATTCCGATATCTTTTTTGAAGCATCTGACGCTGCAAGTGCCTTGCGATGTGCAATGCAATGAGTACCAATCAAACTTGGCAAATCATTCTTTAAAAACGTGACAAATCCATTTTCACTCCCTAGCATAGATGAAGCACCATCAATAGAAACTGTTATTAAATTTTCATTTTGCAGTTTCCTTGTTTCTTTTAGACTGATGAATGTATCATAAATGGTTTTTCCTTTTCCATCAGGGACAGTGATAAGTTTCATAAACTGTGATATTGGAGGCCCTAAGCCTGCTGAGTCCAAGTAAGTAGAATAAACAACAAGATGTTGTTCCAAACTGTTATCTATGCTTTCATCCAACATTATAGAAAAAAAAGGACTGTCCAACATTTTTTCAAATTGCATCTCTTCAAGGTAATTTGAGATACACTCAATAAATTCTGTGGCAGCCTTCCTATTAAAATAGGAACAATAATCTACTCGATTAGGGATGTTTGGAGTCTGCAAGTGCATCTGAAGTTGACAAAGATCTTCGTAAGTAGCAATTGCAATATCCTTTTTTGCAATAAAATATGCTAATTTCATTGTGGTTATCACCTTGTCCTTGTTGGCATCATTCATACGCATAATGTGTTCTGGAATGGACTTTGTCAATTTTTGAGTTTCATACAAATTTTTTTGAACTGATGTTTGATGAATAAATGATTTTGAATGAGTTGCCACAACATCATACTGAATTGTCTTGCATCGAGTGCCAATACCCCATGGACCTTGAGCTTTGTATTTCTCACAGAGCTTGCATTTCATGTGAGTAAGGCAATCGACAACATTGATTGCATAGACCCAGGGGTGTTTGATCTTCCAATCTTCTCGAAATTCACGTTTCCATGAGGTCTTCGTTTTCCTCTCACTACTACAACCACCCTCTTCATGACCAAACATTTCTAAATCGTCAACAAGGTCTACATCTACGTCTTCATTAGTTTTATCATTCAAGTCAGGTATATCATTCAGGTCAGGTATATCATTCAGGTTAGGGATAGATGGAATATCATCAGCATTGGAGGATTTTGGCATTGTAGAACAACCATAAAATTTGTCCAAAGTCGATTGCCCCTTCTTTTTTGGAGGCATTTCTAGTGAAACTATATACCTATAAACAGTAACAATAACAATAAAAACAATAAAAAACATGTTTTAAGCGAGGGTAAAAGGGATAAACCACAATGAAAATTCCACAGTAATATTGTTATTGATATAATTTACTGTAATAGCAAAGAAAAAACAATCATTTTACTTCATATGGAATATTTATTCTAAAATGACAATGGAAAAAACATAGAAACAATTAGTACCCATCAAAATTAATGATAAATCATACATGTTTGAACATAATTTTTTAAACAAAGATAATACGTACATACAAACAAACTTGAAATATTGTTACAACTTTTGGCATTTTCCCGTTTTATTAAACGGCTAAAGTCTTTGGTAGAACGTCAAAACGACGGTTTAATTTTTCATGAAAATGTCATTATGACTCTAAAACAGTGTTGTCCAATGTCCACCTCGCAGGGCTGGAATGGTGACACGGTGCACCATCCACATGAGTTTTGATTCAAATAATAAATGTCATGGGCCATCGGTTAATGGCAAACTGGCAGATCAGAGTTGGAATTTGACCGACATTTGCCCGTTTTTGGTCATTTTTCCCGTCAAATACAAGTTAAAATATTTCAAAACCGTTTTATTAAACGACCGGAAATTGGAATATTTCATAAACCGACAATTTGATGGTTTAAGTTTAAACCAAAACGTCATTACGATCCTAACAGGCTGTTGACAGTTTAATTTTCCACCAAAACGTCATTAAGCCCTTAAACAGGTGGCAGGGTTGGAGCCTGGAATGGTGACACGGTGCACCATCCACGTGATTCGTGAATAATCAGTTTTTATGGGCATCGGACGGTTTCAGACCATCGGTTAATGGCACTGGGCGGACGTCGCTCGGCATTCAATGGCATGGTAATACTTCTGATGTATGTTCATTGTTTTTCAGTTTCCTCAAGCTTGAACTTGATTAAAGTCTAGTTGCACTTGTTCCATCTTAGTGTCAAATCTGATAGCTTAACATGTCAACAAGATTCTAACTGCTACAAACTGAAATTCTAAACAATCCAATCACTTCTGACTTAGCATGTCTACAAGGTATTAAAGATAAAGCAATAAAAATAAGGGAATGTATGATGGCATTTCAAATACATCATTCCAAAATACAATAATACAAAAACCAGTAAAACCACCCCATACTATCACATTAGATTGCATCCAAAGTTATATCTCTGCTAGGAGGAGATAAGAATTCATAAAGAAAATGTGAATGTTATGGGTGAATCCCTGTTCAAGTGATCAAAATCTCGAGAATAAGGAGAGATTATGAAAAAAAACTATATTGCACTTGCAAAGATTGAAATTGGAGCTCCATAAAAAGTCCAACTAATAATGTAGCTTTATAAGTTTTGCAGTTTAGTAAAAAATCCATTAGAAAAGGGAGTACACAATGAGATTTGTTTTTGCAATTCATGGCTGGTGTTCATCAATCACCAATATTTATGCCAATGGGGTTTCCATTCAGTAGTGAAGATGGCAGCATATCAGGCCACCCATCAAGGTCAATTCCCCTAAAGATATAAGTAATAAGGATCTGGTGCAATTCCTTGGTGATTTTGAATCTTGACAGAAGAATGAAACCCTGTCACAACAACTTAGCAGAACATAAGTGATTATGTTCATTAGTTTTCTGCTCAAGGGCCTGCTTTTCCTGTTAATGTTTATTTTTATTTTTAATGCAGAGATTACATGTGCATTGACCTGTGACCTGTGAAACCAGAGTTAGTGGTGATGTTTATCCTGTAAGGCAAGGGCCCCAGCGTCCACCGTTTCTGCTTTGTAACTCCAAGGCTGAGCACGGTAGCAGAAGAATGTTTGGACAGTCTTCACAGTGAATTGCTCAAAAGAGAGTCTGAATTCAAGGTTATCACTCGTAGAGACTTCTATTTGAGCATTTTCTGTGGAGGGATGGCGCCAGTCCACTGTTATATAATCTATTGTTTTTCAATGTACAGTCCAGAATTCCATACAAATAATTTGTGTTTCACGTTTATACTCAACAGCATTACACTTTTGAATCCATAGATATCTCAATAGAGCAACAAGATTTGGTGAATTTATTTGTTTACATGCAGTTGCTGGTTCCTAACGAATTTTTTTAAGAGAATGAGCATAGTAAACATAGCAAACACATAATTTCAGAGAGGTCGTGAAGAAAAACAACAGTTGGGGTGAGAGAGGCTCAAACTCTCGACCTCAGGATATCTCAGTGAAGCTATGAGACATATAGCAGCATCATACGCCCATGTGGCATACCAAGACACTGACAAAGGCTGGCATAACTCCTTTAGGCTTTAGCTCTTGCTGCTCCTACAATCTAATGTGCATGCCCTTTCAGATTTAAGGCGAGGGCCCCAACGTCTCACTCAGTCTTTCAGATTTATATTGATACTACTAATTCATTGAAATAAGCCTAAGCTTATCAAACTTACTATTGTTAATTTCTCTTAATTCCTTAATGTTTGAATTTGCAGAGGAAATTGAAGAAAGACATAATAGCACTGACAGCGAATGCGCTGTTTCCGTCATTCAAGTTAGTTCCATTATCGATCTCAGTACGGGATTGAAGAACAACAATGATGAGTTTCTTGGATATCCAGTGATTGGGTATCACTGATCAGAATAACATGCAGGCTGCTGGATCCTGTCTCAGTAGCCCTGAGGACGGATTGCAAGATAGCGTGCCCATGGGATCCTAGAATTAAAGGCTTATTCTTCTTTCAAAATGGAATCAGTATCAGTGTGTCCAAAATCGGGGGACATGATTCCGAGCAAAAACCCATCATCATTTTTGGGTTGCTGAATTCAGCTCAGGAGTAGGAGCCTCCAACTTCTTCATGAATATGCCTCATAATATTGAATTATTTCCATCAAATCAACAGTGATCTGTTCTTCTTTTTTGGTACCATCCCTCTTATGTATTTATTAACTTATCAAGTATTTATTCAACTAGCCTAGTTCCAGAAAATTTCTTGAAGGAACAAATCCTTCTCCCTTCTCAATGCTGTGTTTTATGGTCTTGTTGGACTCTCCTATCTCACCTTTCATTTCAGATTTCTTACTGAAATTCTACGGTCGTGCTGGGCTAATGAATCTTATAAGCGCTGGCTCAGAAGATCTAAGGCCTGGTAATTCATTATATCTTTGTATAGAGCCATTTAAATCCTTTCATCTGCATCTCAGACCTAGTTTTAGATAGGTTTGTAGTTGAGATTATATTCAATGGCTTTTTTATGTTAAGAATACAGTTCGCTTCTATCTGCAATGAATCCTTACAGGTTTTTTTTTTCCTTTTGGTACAACCATATTTAGGTCTCTATTATACGAAGCCTGTGGTAGGATGGTAAATCCAATTTTTGGCTTTGTGGGTTTACTCTGTTCTGGGAATTGGCAACTTTGCCAGGCAGCGGTAGAAAGCATTCTGAAAGGTTGCCCTATTCATCCCATAATAGTGGACTCTTCAGGCATTCAAATGCCAACAGAACTTTGCAACACAAATCCATCAGTTCGTTCTACATTGATGGAAACAATCACCAACGAGCTCCACAAAGTAAAGACCAAAGGCCGATTCAAGCGCAGAAAAGGCACAGCCAAAGGTTTGTCGCTGAACAATTCTGATGCAGAGGATCTGGTAGCTTCTCAGGTCTTTAATCTAAGAGGGAGCAGGTGTTATCCTGGCGAATTCCAGGCAGCAACAGCAATGGACGGGACTGCGAACAATCTTGTTTCTAGCGATTCGAGTAGTGAATCGCTTGAGCATTTTGATGATCCAAGAAATCACAAAGAAGCAGAGATCGAGGGCAATATATCTAAGGGCATGAATTTGGGCATTGTCAATGGGAACTCTTGTAATGATCAAAACGATCACAAGACTGTCAAGGAATCAGTTTTTGAGATCTCACACCCACAAGCACGCACAAATGCAATAAGAAATCTGAGCATATTCACCATCTGTGTAGAAGTCTCCAATGCTTTCATGAATACAAATGCAAAACCCACCTAAAATGTCCACCTGTATATGCATCATTGAGGGAAGAAAAAACGTATATTCCATAGTGAAAGCTATAATGTAAATGCCATAGTGAAATCTATTTCTTTGAATAAATACAGAAAACAATGTAGACAATTTTATAAAGTATACTCATTTTACCTATCTATGGAAGGAGCTTTCAAGAGATCGAATATAAATTCGTGTTGATGAATCGATATTCTTGATCAAAACCTCTAATTCTGGTTGCACCCGAGATTGATTCAGAAAAATGTTGAAGAATTGGACCTCTAAAAACTCCCATAAACCGTGTGAACTCCTAGGATTGGCGTAGGATACCATGGGACCCATGGGGTAGTGAAACACAATTTTGAAATGTATTCCTCTAAATATTCTTTCCAAGTTCAAACCCACCAACAAATCATGACTTCCAGGTCTCACGAATTCACTAAACAGAGGTATCCGAATGAAATTTTGGTCACGAGTTTAGGGTTTATTGAAAAATGAAAATGTTGTTGGCGAGTTCCATATTTATTCAATAAACAAAGGATTATGTGCTCTATGGGTCTCTGAATTGAGGTAGAAAAATCAGACATGCCATGCATTGGGGCATTTATTTCGTCTGCATAATCGATTCAAGATGGAAATAGAATGTACCTGAAATTGAATCTCCCAGTCCCCAGTTAAACAATTATTGAGAGAAAGCAGTGATCTCAGGCTTCAGCTGCATTCTCTAATCCCATGAATCGAACCCTTGCGGCCTACCTCTCGTTCCTTGCTTGGCCTACCTCTCGTTCCTTGCTCGTTCCTTGCTCTGCCCATTGGCCCAGTGCCCAGTGTAGATTCCAATTTCCCACTGACCCAGTGCCGAATCCGATTTCCGAATGGAGTCTGAACTCTCGAGTCTGGACTTTGGACAATGCAACATTGAAACAATCCGAACATGACCCCGACGGTCGACCCTCATTCCTGAAGGCTGAATCCTCAATATTACAACATTCAATGGCATTATGGCACACTACCTACCAGGCTACCAGTCCGTGGCTTCAGCCTTCCAGTTCCAAGTTCCGCCCGGCGTCCAATGCCATTAACCGATGGTCCGAATTCGAAACCCTGTCCATTGTCCAATGCCCCCATGCGGCGAGGCATCTGCAGTCTGCGAGTCATGCGGAGCGGGAGCGGCATGCCCATAAAAACTGATTAATATATTAATTGAATCACGTGGATGGTGCACCCGTGTCACCATCCCAGGCTCCAACCCTGCCACGGTGCCCAGTGCCCACTGCCACTTGTTTAAGGGCCTAATGATGTTTTGGCCGAAAATTAAACCGTCAACACAACAGTTAATATCGTAATGACGTTTTGGGTTAATCTTCAACCGTCAGATTGCCGGTTTATGAAAAATGCTGGCCGTCCAATAAAACGGTTTTGAAATTTTTTTACCCGTCAAATACGGGAAAAATCACCAAAAACGGGCAAATGCCCGTCAAATTCCAACTCTACTCCTCCGAATGCATTTATGAGACATGAAATTCACACGAAATGACATCGGAATTAATCGAAATTGGCCATAAATTTGAATTGACGCGACCGAGATGAAATGCAAGAAAAGTGGAATTTCGTTGGGAGCAGTGATCAAATTTGAAGGGTGAGTCTTAATTTCAATTGGAAGGGCATTTATTCTCTCAACCCTTCGGAGATGAAGGGAAATATAAATAATTGTCCTTTAATCGACAAGTATAAATTAACCAAACCTTTTCACCAAAAAAATGCAAAAAATAAATATTGTTTTTCAGCGCTTGTTGTGAAAGCATACATGTATGTGATGGAGGGGCCTAAGTCAAATGAATCCTTGCAACTCAGTGTATGTTTGAGTCTCAACACTCCTTTTAAATTGAACCAGAATACCAAAATAAGTTTATTAATGGATAGATTTGAAAAAGTTATAGGTGTGTGTAATTAAGTGCTTGGGGCTCTAAAATTTGTTGTGTTTTGTACTAGTCCACGGTTCACTAAATTGATAGTCATCGGTAGGAATTTAAATTATTTAATGAAAACAATTAATGTGCATAACCTCTATTTCTAAAACATTTTCCATGCTGATGCATGCCACTACCCTCTTTATTGTCTTACCAAAAGCCATGATAATGAGGAAGAAGACTTAAAATTATGGACTTCACCTTCAAATAATGCCTTGCAATCACATTGGTAAGGAGTGATAAGAAGATCAGAACCATCCAACGTGTCAAATCTCAGTTGATACTGTTAATTAAAGACTTATAAGGTAAATTTAATATAAGACTTATAGTTGTATCTTACTCTATGCGTATTGAAACATTTAATATTTTATGGTTGTATTTGAGCCTTGACCCAATTCGTATTATAAGGTGAGGATGTGCAAGCATAATAATCCTTAGTTATGACTATGAGATGAGGATTTAAAGAGAAGAGGATGTAAAGACAAGTAATTTTTATATGTATTTTGGTGCTGCCGAGGACAAATGCTGTGAGAAACCACAAATGTTTGGAAGGACTAAGTGAGATTACATCACGATCATGGCACCCATCAAATTGAAGACTATTCTTGAGCGAACAATTGTTTTTTTTTAAATTTTATTAATAACCATTGTACATGACATTATTTGTATTTGCATGACATCGAGTGTTCTTTATAGTTGTCGTGAGTCCATGATATTCATGCAAGAAATGAAGTCTTGTAGAGGAGGAATTATCAAACCAGCCTTTTGAATTTCATTTAGATGAAAAAAGAATGGACATTGGTAGCGAGGTTCACATAGGTAGTAGGCACAAATTTTTGAGCTTGTTTCGGGCCTAATAGTAGACTAGTAGTTGTTATTTTTTGTTATAGTCGTAGTTGTTGAAACATTGTCACACTTTAGATTGCAACCCCAAGTGATTCGGGAGTCAGAGTCACATCTCGATGGCTAGTTCCTCGTAGTCATCAATGATTACTGGCCATGTTGCACAAATAAGCAGTGAGTGCATGGCATAAGTGAGTAAGTGATTATAATTTATCATATTTCCAATATTTTGAATGATGAGTTGAACTTTATAGCATAGGAATTTCATCATCTTGAGAGATGATTTGAACTTTATAACATAGGAATTTCAACATCTTGAGAAATTTATATGGATGGATAATTTCAAAGGTTGCACTTCTTTTGAAATGTTGATATAAATTATGCCCTTCTTTATTGGAGGGGTAAAATTCAAATTTTAAATTTTTTTTGAAGGACAATTTTAACTTTACTCTTCTGGGAAGGGCTAGAACCCTTTGGAAGGGCTGTGAAGGGTTCAATTTTGAACGTTGGTTGGGAGGGACGTCCAAAACGCGGCCGAAATGCACTCGAAATCCGTTCAGAATGAAATGAAATTCGATTGAAATGTGCGTACAAATACGTAATGGAAATGAGGTTTGAAAGGAGTGCTTTTTGTTTTTTTAGGTTTTGATGGCGGATGATGTTTCCAGAATTTCGAAAGATTTGCTCGGATCGGCTTAAGTGGGCTCGACATTTGTTAAATGGACGTATTTTCGTCATTATGCAATGGAATTGATATTAACTCTCTATTAACTTGGATTCGTGAGCTGTTTATGAAAAAATTGAGGCCATTTTCACTATATTTTGTTGAGAGATCATCCTTGAATGCAAAAAACTGAATGTGGATTTCATTTGAGCTGAAACAACGGGTAATAGCTTGTAAACAGAGGTATGGTTGATTTTCTTACTGGATTTCTTTTTCAGTTTTCACGAGAGGAAAATGGTTGCAGGTAGGGTTTATAGTGTTTGATGGTTTTTTTTTTACACTCGCTGAAGAAAATTTGTTGATGACTGGGTGGATTTTAAGGGCGTCGACCTGCATAGTACATATTATTTTGAGTATTTAGCCAAAAGAAACGCGGACAATAGCCAGAATTTTGGTCCTGCTCCTGTGCGAAATGCAGGACATGGACAATAGTTATGGCGATCTTATGCAGAGGCTTCAGTCTTCTATGGGGGCTTCGTCTTCATTCATTCCTAAACAGCAATTAAATAAATCTGAACCCTTGTCCCCGACTATGGGTCAAACTCGCCCCCCTTTTACTGCAAATATTCATAATTTTAGCCTCGGTTGCAAAAGGCAGGGGATTCCTCCTTCACATCCTCACTTTCCTCCCACGTCGCCTCACTCGCAAGCATTTTTCAATCAAATGCCAGTTTTACAGTCACCGGTACAACAGAATTCTCAGAATCAGCAGCATTCCAATGCTACTCACACTACTTTGCATTCTCGATCGATGTCCCAGCCTCCTCTAGTTGGATTCCCTGCCTCCTCTGAATCCCTGCTCATATCGAGACCCTTTATCGCCATCATTGTCGGACCCTGTATCTGGTGATGTGTCTATGGAAGATCAAGAAGGAAGCTCTGCACTTCCATCACTTTCTCCCCATAACCCTCCTACTCTATTCCCTTCTGGTAGAAGATCTCAAAATCAAATGAGTGACAGCCTCCCCCTAGAAAAGGACAGACGAGCCCGCATCGATAATCCTTTTACATTTATGTCTGGATCGCAGTCTCTATCCGGAAATATCCAACAAGGATTCGCGAGCTCATTGGAGACAACATCTGTTAAAGGATATGCTCAGATAGATCATATGAATCAATACATTTCATCTTTGGATCATGATAAAACTAAAGCCCAGGTGGTTAAAGCGAAGTTGAATCAGGAAGGGAACAGTATTCAGAATGTAGAAAGCATGGGAGAAGGAGAAACGGGAAGAGAAGTAGGTGAATATATGGTTTCTGGGTGCATTGATGTAGAGAAAATGAACAACTTGAATAAGACTAGGCTGGAAAGTAGAGAGCTGCTTGGAAAATTTGAATGGAGTTCAGGAATACAGTGGTGGTAGTGTTAAACAGAAGAATTTGAAAGATGGGGACCAATTTAGCAGTAGTGATGAAGCTGGCAGTGAGGTCAATGAGTTCAACATCATGAAAAGAAGCAATTCAGGGGTTGGATATGAGGAGAACAAAAGTGTGGGGCAAGGCGATGGAAGTCAGTATCTGAGTTAACGATTTTTCACAAATCAACATACACAAAACTCACCCTTGAGCAGTCCTTAAACAATCAAGAACAAGAACAAATTTTCAATTAAATTTAAGGTGGTTGGGATCAAGTTTCTGAGATAGTTATAATCAATGAACTAAACAAGAAAATGAGGTGAATGTGCGGCTTAAGTGAATAGTAAATCAAAGTAAGTGCACTCTAGTTAGCCAAACCACTGCAATACCATCAAACCAACAAACAGCCAATAGATTCTAAAGATCCAGAGAGAGACAAGGCATAATAGAATCAAACCACACATTACTCAAGAGACTGGGTTACATCATAGTGGCAACATGTGACAGGCTGCCATAGGTCCAACAACATGCAGTGGTGGAAGAAATTTGTGGGATCAAAGAAGGTGGAAGGACAATGAGTTATCTGCTGCTACAACTGCTCTAAAGAAGAATTGTCCAACCCCTTCTCTGTACTCTCCCACTGCATATGTAAATCCAATTCCAATATTAACAGCCTGTTGAAAGAAGAAAATAACATAATAACTCACAGAGTCTCTGCATGTCTGCCAATTGTGGTTTTTTTCTTTTTTCTTTTTTCTGTTTGGATGACTTTCTTGCGACCAAAAACTACTTTTTACTAATTGCATTGATGACCTCTGCTATCCAAATCATCTCAGCATTGATCTGGGCATTATTTATAGTGACTGACTTATTATTCCTAGCACTGCAGCAAACTATTCTTTAGAAATGCTTGCTTCGAAATCTAATATTTCCAATCTCTGAAAACTCTTCCATCCTCAAAAGTCTCCTGATCTCTGCTATATTCGACAATGTTTCCTAAAATACAATTAACACTGCTGCTGTTGTTCACTCATCAATTCATTGTTTATCACATTGCTCAGCAATGATAACCACCATACATGCCATATATCTCTCTTGAGAGTGGTATTTGTGTGCAGATTTGACAAAGGGAAATTATCCTCAAGATAAAACTTACTAAATATGACAAAGTCTAGCGAATTACCCTTGAAGACAAAGCTCCCAAAGAATATTTCTCATGCAAGGAAAAGTTACATGAACCAAATTGGGGAAAGGTTTGACAAACACATCACATATGATGAATGAAGTCAACTTGGGTCCCTCGCCTAGCAGTTTTGGCAACAACAACTTTCTGTAAATCCCCTTTGCATGTAAGATTTGAATGTATCCGTCAAATCCGACTTTTAAGGCTTAATAGAATTAGAAAAATTGCTAATTACATCCCAAAAGGTCAAAGTAAATTTCCTGTTAGAAAAAACTAGTAACAACAAATCTTTTTATGTTTTTGGCAGAATTATCAAACATTTTTCCAACTAGGAAGATCTTGTTGGGTCTTAGGCTGGTTTCACCATGTCACCATAATTGTCCTGCAGGAGAGTGGTAAGTGTCCTTATATTTTTCTATCCTTCCAATTGAGTATAGAGGGAGATCTTTGTCAATCACAACTTTCTCAGCCTTTAACAAAAGATCTCATCAAAGGAATATTAGTTGGTGAGACTTCGACCGACTCTATATGGTACTTATATGACACTCCCTCGTCATTCCCATCACTACACTATGATAGTAAACTGAAATCTTAAAGGATGTCATTGATTTTTTCCTACAGCTAACTCACTGAAGATGAATTGTACAACACCCTTTCATTATTGTTTCACTGCTTATTGACAATGCTTCATGATCCACCTGTTATGAAGGACGATCTGAGGATTATTCTGTGAGAAAACTTCTACTGCTGATACCTTGCCAACCCACAGCTAAGTGCTAAAGATTTGGCTGAAGTGACCTCACTACAACTATCCACCAACATAGATCCATCTTAAAACCATATCTTGAGGTGTTATTTTGTTTCTTGATCCCTCTCAGTGCTTGATCCAAAATTTACACATCAAGAAATTTGATGCATCTCAGTGCTTGATAGATCTGATTTAAGATGAATCTATGCTGATTTTTTTTTTTATCATTTTTGTAAAATTTAAAATATAGCCGACCTATATTGCCATGCCAGCATTACTCATGTTACGTGACTTGACATCTCCCCCATACTGAGTTATAGAGCACCTCGCTTCTCCCAGTGTAATTAGTTCCTTAAGATAAACCACTGCTTGAAAACAGGTTTGGATCAGTCTTTCTGAAGTGTTCCACTTGCATGAGGTTGAATGTATGCCTGTACAACACCTCCTTCCTAAATCTTTCCTAAATCTTTCACTGCTCCATGACAACACCATGCAACTTACCTGCATGACAACCGATCTAAGCACTAATATTCAAGGAAATCCCACTGTTAAGCACTGAAAATCTGCTGTCATGTCATCCCTACAGTCAACATACTGTTTTATAAGGCAATTCACTGTTTGAGAACACACCCAAACCAGATTTTTGAAGCACCCTCCCCTGAATAAAGGCTGAAACATATACTTGAGATGAGGGGTGAATTACACCAATAAGAACACCATTAACAATATAATCAGACCTTTCCTTTGCTTAATTTCTGTGGACACTTGTGACTAGGGCACAACAAATAACTCAGACCAGACATGCAACCTGTAAAAAGGCATACTTGGATGGTACATAAATATTAAATGCCGCACCCACCAACCCAGGTCAGTCCAAACACAATTGCTAATACACAGGTTGACCCACAATTAAATATGGCTAATTGTAACATTGAGGTGTCGAGTTAGGGTTTTTCCCATTGTTCTACCAAGTTTATAGGACGTGGAAGCGCGAGAGCAAGGAAACGCACATGTGACATGTGGAGACCACCCCCAAATTTTAGGAAAATTCATGGGGGGTGAGGGGAAGGGGGAATCCCTAACATAGGGGGGCCTGAGTACAAAATTATTATAAAAAAAATCCCAACATATTAACATAACAATGCCTCATACCATCGCCATTTAGATACTAAATAGTAAATTCATAATTGTGCAATGTAAACATGATCGTCGATATGCTTTGTCATATTTCAGTGTTTGAATTTCAAATATTGGGATCCTATTCATCAATAGCACCTTGTGCCCCCCTCCTCCAGGCTCTAGCCCTTGCCTCTATCTCGAATCTCAAAGTTTATTCTCCAAGGACATTAGTCAACACCCTACAATTTTGATGAAACCTCCTAATCCAAGCTTTAAAATAAGGTAGAAAATTTAAAAAGCTTCCCATGCTTAATAAATAAATTTTCTTCGGTCAAGGGTACATTTTTATTAAGGTCATGATAGAGGAGTTCAACAATCAACACCACCGACATCAAGGTACATAGAGGGGTTGATGTGCTTGATTAAATGCGCCAATCCCATACCCTCATACACGATGGAATCTAGTGGAAATGTTATAATTATGAATACTGCTAAGCCTGTTGAATTCTCAATGGGATCTAAAATTACACTTTTTGCATATGAAGTCTGATGAGGTTGAATCCTTCTCAAACATCCTGAAACAATTAAAGGTAATGTTAAAAATTTAAGTAAACGGTCGATAGAAAATGAAAGATAAGGAGAATGTCACTATACCTTTAAGGATTTAATATTACCAATTAATTAGATAACTCAACAAATACCAGAGTCTGATTAGACATGAAGAAGAATTTGCCAATGAGAAACAAATAAAAAACATTGTAATTGCATGTGACAAAATGGATTGCATAAAAAATCCAGAATAACACATGCAAATCCCTGAAATAGTGTCTGGATAATTAAGCATTGTCTTATTGCAACAAATCCAAAAAAAATGTCACAAATTGCTTTATAACACAACTTTTTTCTTTTTCTACAACATATACAACTTCATCTCGGCGTTTCACTTCCCCTGTTTTGGGGGTATGCTAGTATTACCCAAAGATCATATAGTTGCAATGCAATTAATATACAAGGACTAGCTTTTAATAAATTTATATATGCGATCAATGCATTACAACTGTTAATTATACAACTACAATGTTACAATGTCAGACACGTCCAATCAACTTATGAAAAAGCAAGTGTTTTGAAGGGTTTAAATTATTGAGTTGTCTAACTAGGGAACGATTTTTCCTTTATTTCTGGCTGGTTTTTATCAGTTTTCGGTTATGAATCTTCACGTAATTTTTAAAATGTACAAAAATATTGCTAGATTTTACAGAGACAGGTGCTTGGGGGTTTTCATGTCATGTAATTTCAGTTCTGCACTTAAAATCGCTCAACAAACAAAAAAAATTACAGGATTTTGTGAGTTAAATTCACTGGATTCCGGCTGAAATTCAGCCGAAAAGTCAAAATCGCCCCCTAGTTAGACAACTCCTTAAATTATTAAGCATTATTCGATGGGAAGCCTTATTTACGAGACATACTCGTCTTTAAGGCGAATCCATCGAGTGTCAGACTCAAAATCCATCCATAGCATCAACTCCCTCCAAGGTATGGTACATGGAATTTTTGTATGCTCCATCCATGGCTTCGAGCTCTAGCTAGTATGCTCCATCCATCAGCCATGGCACTCCCGGAACCGACTTCCATTCGTCATAATTTTGGTTTTAGTGTGTGTAGATGCCAAACAACCCTGTGAGTGGACACAACGTAGTTACTGAAAAAACTGTTAGAGCATGTAATCAAGTTAGTTAGTTTATTCAGTTAGTCAATTCTATAATCGGTTAGTTAGTATTAGATAAAACCATCAATTATATAACATATATATACACAATATATAATAATAAATAATTAGTTCAACCCTTCATGGTCTGATACGCTTTTATTTAGTCTCTCCCCATATTTAAACATGGTATCAGAGCGGTAGGTTAATCCAAACATGATTAAACTCTGAGAAGATTTGTTAGTAGTAGAAATCTCATTGAGAATAGAAGAAAAGTGAAGTCAGCAGAAGTTGTTAAGATAAAGCAGTGTAGGAGGAAGAAACAAATTTTGGTGTAAGAAAGTTTTTTGTTCATTATCGTCGAACTCAGTCTGCATGAAAGATAGATCATGAAAGAATCCATTAAAGACTTGCATCCCGCCGTCGAGTGGATAAGATTGTTGCATAGAAGGAGCTGAGTCACCGTAAAACAATTTTGCAGTTTGTCTGATGTAAAGAACCGTTGCCGTGAAGAAGTTAAAACGAGTAAAGCTTGGGTGGGTGGAAGTTTACGTCCAGTAGAGGAGCCTTCGCTGTCATTTACTTTTAATATGATGAAAAGGCCAATCTGCATGAGGGAAGCAAGTCGTCCATAAAGCTGTAAGTTCATACACGGAGAAGTCAAATTTTCAAACATTCAAAGATGGTTTTTAGAAAAGAAGATTATGCCAGTTTATTTTATGTCCATTAACGGTTTATGAAATCTTTTTAAAAGGTTAATGATTCACATGAGTGGATTTTAAAATTTTAAAGAGACTTATTAGTTTGGTTTAGAATATTTTTTAAAAGTTTGATATTATATTTAAAAGAAAGGATTTTGACAAAGATTATGAGAAGGGCGTTGATTGAGATGGATGGAAGTGAAAAACAACACCATTATTGTGTATTGTGTATTGGATTAGTCGTCATTATTTTTATAAAAAAATTGTGAATGTTGCTGTTTAAAAGATTTAAAATTGGTGTATAAAAAATAAGTTTTTTAAAATTCCGTGGAAGAAATATTGAGCTGTTAAGATTGAAGTAAGTGTTGAAGAAATTTGAACTCTGTTGAAGCAGAAGAGTGACTATATTTGTATATTTGATGCTTGCGAATTTATCAAGATTTCCTTTTGTAGCACAAGTAAATCACATACTTATGTTGTAAATTGTTTTCGTTACATTGTGTTAGCAAAGCATCGTGTTTGATTGATTCAGATAAACCCCGTAGCTAGTGTACTTTCTTAACAAACTGGAAAGAATCGTGGGTGGTACCTAGATGTTTTGGTAGATAGAAGTATATCCATAGGGTTGTCAATAATTCAATCTATGTACCAATGTTTGGCCCAAAGGTATGGTTGGTTCTTAGTAGGTACAAATATGACATTTTTTTGTTTTAGCAGTAGAAGAATGTTTTTTTGTTTTGTTTTGTTTTTGCAGTAGAAGAATGTAATGGTCATAATGTAATTGGGCATATGTTGTAATGAGGTGTATGATCAATTGTACCTGACACATTAGAGTTTTTTGTCGAGTTTTTGGTCCAAGTTGTAATGCCTCCTCATAGGCCTGTTTGTGTCCCTATTTTGTTGCAAGCATGTTTGTTGTATGCTTGTTCAGTATGCATACTTGTAGCGCTAAGGTGCATGATATCACATGATTTGATACTCTCTCAGAGAGTTTTGTGTTGTCAATTTGTGGAATAGACCATCGCTAGAGGTAATGGGGGTGAAAGGTGTACCCGTAGCCTAAACTTGATCAAGGTCGAAGATAAGCAAAATAATATTCAATACACGAGGGTTAGTTGATGGACCAGGTATATTGCTGATAGGCATTATGATGAAAGCCCAAAGATAAAGAATGAACCATTGTTAGAAATGAATGTTAGTAGCAAGCATAAGCAAGCCTAAAGAACCTGATGAAACATTGCAGAAGAAAAAGAACAAAAAGTTTGCAACATTGAAGAAGAAGAAAAAGAATAGTGTTGGCAGCAGGGTCGTGAATCAGAGTTGAAAACCAACAGTTTTTGAAATTTTGTTATGACATTTTTGTAAGCTTCGCTGAGATATAGACCAACGGGCATTTGCATTTCATAATTTTTCTATTAGAGTATCATAATTAAGAACGGAAATCTTGAGATTAAGAGGGAGTGTTGTTGGATGTAATCTAGTTAGTTAGTGTATTCAGTTAATCAGTTCTATAATTGGTTAGCTGGTATAATTATGTAACATAGTTAATCAGTTCTATAATTGGTTAGCTGGTATAATTATGTAACATATATATACAATTGTATGATAATAGATAATTAGTTCAACCCTTCATGGTTTGATACTCTTTTGTTTCGGCTCTCCCCATATTTGAACAAAAACGTCATGGCAAACATTTGAATTTGAATCTAAGAGTGAATCTCATAGTTAGAACTTGCAACACCTTTCTATTTGAATTTGAATTTGAGCTATAGGGATCAACAACAACCCATTTCATTCCTTTGTATTTGAATTTGAGCAACGCCATTGTTGGAACTGTGATCAATGCCACAACCTCATAATTCTGCTTTTGTCAATGAAAGTTTGGATTTTTGCAGGCATTCATGGCAGTGTTATATATTAGATTAATACATGGTAATAACTCTAAGTATAGATGTTTTGGTTTTTATTTCGTGTTCAAGATTTAAACTTTATAACAATATTTGCAATCCTTGCAAGGGCAGGGGTAGCAGGTGCGACCTTCGAGATCCAGAACAAGTGTTCATTCACCGTATGGGTAGTTGGTTCACTCGGTGTTGGGAAACGATTGGAGAGAGGGAAGTCATGTATGGTTAAAATATCCACTACTCCAAAAATGGGCGGGTTTTGGGGGCGCACATGGTGTTCCTTCAATGACAGCGACACAATACTGGGGACTGCAGGGATCTACTAAACTGTCAAAAGTATGGAACCCCCCTGTTACTGTGGCCGAGTATTCTCTCAAGAAAAACATGGACCACGACTTATATGACATATTTGTCGTTGATGGACTCAACCTGCCAATGTCGATCATACCCTCCAACTCTTCGTGTGATGCAATCGCTTGCAACATTAAAATAATTGTTATTTTCGCTAGTGAATTGAGGGTTTCCGACGGATGCTAGAGCTCCTGCACTACTTTCAGTACACTGCAATATTTCTGCACGAGATATTATGAGAAAATTTGCAGGTCCACTGATTACTCAAAGATGCTCAAGAGCCAGTGCCCCAGGCCTACAGTTATGCAAAAGACGATGCTAACATCACCTTTACTTGCTCCAATCTAGCAAAAATGACCAACACTTTTAGACATGCAATTTCATGCATTAGTTAGAAGACTTTTTCCATACCTGCCTTAAATATAAGTATTCCAAACATTATGTTTTCGGGAACTCAAAATAAACAAGTTTTATATGAAAATCCTATGAATTGCTATGAAAGGCAGGGTGATTGACTAACAAACAATGGTATAGCTACAAGAGCTTCACATATAGACTTTACAGTTAACATTTATATGAACACTGCAACAAAACAGAGCAACAAGTTGCATACAATACATGGGTTATAAATCAAATTGTTGTAATATATGTAAAGGCTGCAGAATTTGGAATCTTGAATTGTCCTTCCTTTGTTTAATGATAAAAATAAAAATAAAAAATAAAAAGTGCAGGGCTAAACAATAGTTGTTGCATAGTTTCATGATAAGTATTTTGTTCTTTGTGATATGTGATGCGGATATTAAATTAACAGTTTATTTTATGCAACTATAAATCTTTGTTTTTGTTTATCTTATTTGATCTATGCAAATTAAATCTAAATATGTATATTTAAGGAAAAATATCAAACAAATATATTGATCAAATATGTATGGGTTTCTTATTCTGTCGAGTTAAGCTTTATAGCTTTGAGAACGAATCTATTTAAAAAATTGAGATTGTACCAAGGATGAAGAAATAATATCAAATTCCCGCAAAAATCAAGGATGGCTTGATTTTTTTAAAAATTGATATGACAAGAGGAATTTAAATCAAGGATGGCTTGAATTTTTTTTATGTATTGATGTAACAAGAGGAATTTCCTCCTTGTTTTACGAAATTCAGTTGAAATGAGTTTCTATCCAAAAATTTATTTTGATTCCAAAGTGAGATGTTCAAATCAATTGAGGAATGAACTACAGAGATGTTTAGAAACAACTTGAAATTAAAAAATCAGCATTAGAAAATTGTTAATATTACAAGTCAAAAGAATATATAAGATAAATATGAAAAATGTACAAGAAAATATTTGAAATGTACTTTTAACAAGAGCCACGACGTGGCAATGTCCCCGACGAGAGAAGTATCTTTTAGAGGGGAGCATATTTGCAATTGCATTGCGATATTATGAGTTGTTGCTAAGTTGAGATTTTGTTATCCAATGTTCTTAAGGCATGTTTTATGTTGGAAACTAATGCAACTTGGTTGAAAATAGCATGGTTTAAAATTTCTCGGAGTTTTTAAATTGCATAAAGTCTCTAATTTTTATTAAAATGACTACATACAAAGCACTTCTCAAAACATGACATATGCATATTCTCCAAAAACAATGCATTCATTAATCTACTTCATGGACAAGCAAATTGCAAATTTTGAAATTAGGGAATCTAATGTTTCCCTCTCTATCATAGTATTGAATTTAGAGAATTACAATTTTTGAATTTTTAAAACATGGCATCTATATAAACAAAAGAGCATTTCAAAACAATGAAAGAAAACAACAAATGGAACTACCCACAAATAATGAAGAGAGTAGGTTCTTTTTAAGATGACAAATTTCAAATATCAACCAATTTAGTTTCTTATTATTTCAAAAACCATAATTATTATTAGTAATCTATATTATTGAAAACACTATTCAGAAATACAACAAAACGATGCTTGGAATAAAGATGATTTTACATTATGGTTGAAAATCTAAGTCGTTGATTATAAATCTAGATATGTAATTCTTGACATAAAACTTTGCAAATCAGAATAGCTTCTCAATACATGTTATCTATCAAATCTTGCAAACCAATTGTTAATGGCTTCTTTCTTATACTTTGTTTTCTATTAATCAACAGTGGTATCTGTTCATGCATGCGAGGATTATTTGCAAAACAAAATCAATATTGGGTAAATTACTTGTGCCTATGTATGATGTGGTGTTGCATATTTGGTCAACTTTTTCCACGTGGACTATGACAAAAGCAAAGAACTATCTAGTGAAATCATTCAGGCATTGAAACAAAATAGTCCACTTGCAGGATTTGTCATTGTCATTGCAATTAGAAAATAAAAGGAAAAATCTATTAGAAAAACATAATTACTACATAACACAGAAAAGAGGCAAAAAAAAACTAGCTATAGACTAAAGGTTAATGCATCTACAGTTTCCCTATTATGTTGTAATAGCCAAAATCCTATGGAAGCTACTATGGATTGAATATAATTGGTGGTAAACCAAGTGTGCAAAAGTAATGTTCGTTGAAGCAATAAAGTTTTAACCATTTAAAAAGCAAAATAAAACTGTAGCAGATTACATTTTGTTAAAGAGAACAATGAGAATACATTGACTAATTAGAAAGTATTGAATGGTATGTGTTGAATCCACGCTCACCACATCTATTTTCAAGGCAAAATATGGAAGAAAGTTTCAAACTCAAGATATATTTACAAGCCCCATTTTTCCATTCATTGTACTATTACATTGTAAATATCAAAGAGAAGGGAACCAAAGCCATTGAAAGTAACCAAAAACCAACATAGAGGCCAAGAAATCAATACTATTTTAAGTACTTCTATTTTTTATATTTCCAAAATTCATAACTAATACAACTACCACCAACTTCATTTGCATTTCCATAAACTAGTAAATGCACCCAACACAAAAATATATAAACATGCCTTCTTATAACTTCAATAATGTACAAGGCTATAGAGCAAGGTAAAAAAGGAATGGACCCATCACTAATGCTTTGTTCTACAAATATTGCAATAAGTGAAAACTAGACTGAACCAAAAAAAAAACTACACGCCACTACCAAAAGCTCAATAGGTAAAGATACAAAGAGTCAACCTAGGCATGACAATTTTTAAATTTTTGCAATCTGTCTTTTAGTTTAGAATTCTTAAAACTAGAAAACATAACAAAATAAAATATTTTATGTGCTTAAAAATCTACTAAACCAACCCTAGACAATGCTCTTACGGAAAATAAAAAAAGGACATGGATAAAGTATATTTCTATTATGTGCGAGAATAAAGGCATAGATATTACATGGCTCATTGTTTGTCCTCGTTCCATATACTTAAACTCTCAAATTGATGCAAAATCGTAGTTTATTAATCCCCTGGACATAAAAATAGTAATGCAAATGAGAAGAAAGGGATTACATAAAAGAAAGGGTTGGATACAAAGAAAATACCTGAATATATCAATACAAACCCTCACATAGTTAACAATAAACTTATTGTTGCAAGCCGAGAATAATTTGCATGAGGTTTGACGAAGGCACCCATAAACTTATTAGTCTATGTACTTACAACTATCGAGTTAGGATATATGATTTTATTAGCAATCCAAGACTGTAATACCATGGTTTATTAAGATAACAACTGGTAACGAAAAAATTATCATTAAGAAGCCAAGGAATACCATCAAAGGAATTTGGTTTATTAAGATAACAATGGGTAACAAAAAAATTATCATTAAGAATACAAGGAATACCACTAAAGGAATTGGAATTTGTTTTATTAAGATAACAATTGGTAACAAAAAAATTATTATTAAGAAGCCAATGAATGCCACTAAAGGAATTGAGCCCAAGGTAAGGCTACCTTTTATGTCTATATGAAGGGCTCCAAACCCATATAGACGATGGATTTTTTTTCCATCTTAGTTGCATTCCCTAAGTTTAGCAACAAGCATAAGATCCTTGTTCTTCAATTTCCTGTCAAGCATGAACATAAACTTAATTGTGGCGGTGGTTACGTAAAGTTGTTAAGGGGTGACATTAGAGAGACACCCTATAGGTATTTTTTTTAATGTCCACACTACATGTGGTAAAGGAATGGATCCAAACCCATACAAACTGTAGATTTTTTTCCATCTTAGCTGTATTCCTTGGGTTTAGTATCAAGGATAATACCCTTGCTCTTCAATTTTCTATAAAACATGAACATAAACTTGACTATGGTGGTCACTAGGTAAAGTTGTTAAATGGTGAAATTGAACAGAAGAATTTCAGTGGAGAGAGATGCCTTATAGATATATTGTATATATTGTTTCTAAATTTCAAGGTTTCCACTTGATTTTTTTAATCTAGGCAATGATCCATTTTCAAGGGTTTCTCAACAAGAAACATATGTAAACTAAAATCCAAACAACGGAAAATAACCCAAACACGCAATACAAGTAACCAACAAAGAACACCATTTGGGAAACATACCTTGGAAGTAAGTGCCAACAAAAGACCAAAGAATCCACAAAACGTTGTCTTCTACAACAACAATCGGAACATGGAAGAAAACCAAAACACCACTGGACACTAGCACTTGTCAATGACACAACCCCCACGTTGATTGCACCCACATCCAACAAGATGAGAAGGAAAAACAAACCATTGACAGAATGAAAAAAAAAACAAAGGCGAGGTACAATAACAATAATAAACGAGTTCTAGGTCCTCACATTTCAAACTAGTGCACCCTGAATGAGCAATTAAAGGAAATTTGCATGTTGCATTTAAACATTGAACTCGCAGTATGAAAATGGCTGATAGATATGTGTTTGCATGACACTTCACATTTAAACAAAACAACAAAAAACATGCACTTGAGTGGAAACCAATGCGTCAACAATAATAAGAGTTGATGAACACCCACGTAGAGCATCGTAAAACATGCACCTAAGTCGAACCAGTCCTCACATCGAGAAAACATCAACCATAACCTTATTACGGATAAAATCACTAAGCCTCACACATGCCTAACTTGAACCTCGTCGATTGAGAAACCAGATAAACAACATTAAAAAGAGCCCTAACCCCACATCATAAAAACATTAAAGAAACACGGAAACCACATCTCAATACAATATTAATAACGAAAAAAAATTAAGATGAAAAAATTGCAATCTCCTCCAAACATCAGGATGTTTCTACATTTAGAGTTAAAATACATTAATCTAAATGCTCTATATTATAGTTTAATTTTTATTCTTTAAATATTACTCTATGTGGCTATCTTAATTAATAAACTAGTATAGAATTATCTTAATTTTTCTATTTAAATTTTTTTAATGTTCTTAAAAAAAATAAGCTTAACTATTTAATAAATTTTATTTAAATATAATTTAAACTTTTTAATTATTATTGTTAATTAAAATTATATTTTTTAAATTTCAAAATTAACAATTTGGTTTAAGCATTATACACGAATTAATATAAATACACTTCACTATAGTTTAGACTATAAATACATCTCATCTCCTTTTAATAATTGAAACCAAATATTTTTCTTTTCCCTCATACATATACTTCAATATTCAAAATAAACGATGTTAAAGCATGGCTTGTGTCCTAAACCTTGGCTGGTAAGATTTTCAAGAACCTGACATACAAGCAACAAAATCATTAATTTAATTAGTACACAATGGCATGTCCAAACATCTATACAAGAAAATTTAGTTTGACCTCCAATGTGAGTTAGAATCCAACCTGAGACTCAAGAGACCTCTCCTCGGCTATTGTTCAATGAGTTCACCCGATGCTTTGTTGACAACAAGAGAGGCCAACTAAATCCTCAATCCATCGCTATTTCTTTGCACACACATTGCTGAAAGCTAAATTACATTAACCTTACCCTGTTTCCAAGTACATTAACCTTTTACAGAATTGAATTTACATTTTGCTTTAAGAAGAAACTTCAGAGAAGAGTCTCTATACAAAATTATCATATAATTGAAGCATGTATAAAAGCATACAATAGTCATGAAAAATTCTTATTGAATGCTATATGTGGCAGCTATATACAATAGCTATCCATGGGTATAATTAAAACATGTTCAAAGTAGTCATGCATTCTTCTTATTAAAGTCTATATGTACTTAGATTTCCAATTAGCTAAAATAATGCTCAACTAAATAATGCTAGAAAATCAAATGAGTCATTTATATCACTAGTTTTGGAGTAGTTCATGCACTCCCATGTTGAACAGTTGCGGCCGAAACTGATCAGCCTCCTTTTGGCCGCCATGTAGAGGCTCAGATGTAGCATAATATTGATTGTTTTCTATATGATGGAGAAGTTCGTATGCAGATATTTCTGAATTGATCTAGTGGGGGCATTGTAGATGATTTGAGGCTTACCATAAATAGAGCATGTCTAGGGTTCTAAGTCTATAAGAAAATTGCTAATTAAGGCCACAACACAAACACATTCACAAAATCTAAGAAGAGTCTCTATACATTCTTCACAAATAAACATCCTTCTCGGAGCTAGAAGACATATAAACATTAAATTTAAACGGAAGTCATGGAGAACAAGCATATTAAAATTAAATGATGACTAGTCAAGAAAACATCAACCATAACCCTATTTCCAAGAAGCCGCCCGAAAAAACAAGTCATTGACAACATGTCCCTCGTCCTTGCCAGGTCGAGGGGCACAAGAACTAGGCCAATGTCATATCAACCAAACTAATGACAACCTAAAAATATCTACAGTTAAAAAAAATTGTAAATTAAAATTTCCCCCATACTATGACAAAATCTTAATCTTAATTCCTAAAATTTTCGAATTGCCTTGAATTAATACACCCACAGAGACATAACATAATAATGGCCTCATAGAGCCCTCACACATCTCTATCCCTCTAGTGCCTTGGATTAATACACCCCACATAAACGTAACATAACAATGAAGGCAAGTTCTACATATCTGACTATGATTGCTCTCAGGCTGAGCATCACGGAAGCACAAAAAGTATCTCAAATAATTTATCGTCTGGAACATTGGGCACTCAAATGAATACAACTAGGGCATAATATTAATCATAGAAATAGCTGAAAAAACATGAGAGAAAGAATACCCGAGTGCATGCCCCAGTGAGACGTGAATTTGATATTTAAATCTCAAAGGTTAGTATAAATTGTGGACTTGTGGCAAATATGGGAGAATTGATCGTACAGAAATCACATTATCATTGTACCTTGCAGAATAATATATTTATTCCACAGAGTAGAATGTAGAGTACAATGTACCACCCTACTATCATAGACCTGCATGCATGCCAGATGTCGAATGTAACCTCGATATGTCTCAAATCAATTACTCACGCCATCAAACATTAGCCAGAATTTCGGTTGAGTGAAAAATTGCAAATTTACTGTGAGGATTAATGTGTTCCAACATCTGGCGGGACCACTACACTAAGAAACATTAGCCAAAACTTTGTTTAAGGAAAAAATTGCAAATGTGGTGAGATTAATATATCTGTACCACCTTAAACAAATTGAATGCACATGGCTAGAGACCAACCTTGGACAGATAGAATTTAATGGAATTCATTGAATGATTTTGTTTTTTCGGAGGGAAAAAGATTTGCATTCATAGCATTGCTGACATCACCTAGCGGCCGGGTCCTGGGGCACAAGAACCTAGGACAACGTAATCTACACCAAACCAATGGTAGCTTAAAAAATACAATTAAAAATGAACTTAAATAAAACTTTTGTATTAAATATTGCAAAACTTTAATCTAAATTCTCATGATTTTTTAAATTGCTCAAGATTAATATACCTGAGCGATTCATATATATCCCCTTGTCGGGGTCATAACAAAAATCAACTTTCTCATATAGGAGTTTTTTTAAAGCTCAAGGAGAATCGTTAAATCCTACCATTTAAAAAAAATGAGATAAATATGAAAGGGGTGCCCAAAAAAATATTTGAAATGTAAAATTTTCAATATTTTAGAAAATAAAATATCAATTGAAGAAAGAATGTTCCAAAGAAAATGGGCTTAAGAAATTTTTCATTTTCACAACCAAATAAATACATAATTAAAATAAATTTAAGTTATTATGTTTTTAGTGTGAAGATATTATACAACTCATTGTATTAGTTAATATTGTGTATTGATTAAAAAAAATCACAATAATATAAAGTAGAGTTTTTTTTAAATATGGATAAATATTTATATTTAGTTCTTTTACTTGTTCTTCATGCATAATTGTAATTGCCTATTATTTATGTTTCTATAAGCTAGAAACAACCATATTAATAAGATTAATACTTTTAGAATATGAGGAGAGGTATATATTTGATACATTGATAATGTTTTTTCGTAAAAAATGTGTTAATTACTTGTATCTAAGAGTTAATATAATATAACAACCATTTAATTTGTTATTATTAAGCTCATAGTTGAAGTTAAGCTCATAATTGTATCATCACTGGAGTTATAGTTGTATTTAATAGTTAATTTAAAAGTTAATAAAAATTTATTGGAGTTAATTGTTACTCCGAGTTATCTGGACTCCTACAACATATTTATATAATAAAAAATATTAGCGACATTAGGAGTTTATTAGGATTTTATTAGGAGTTTGGAGGAGTTTATTAGGAGTTCGAACGACTTCGACTCTTACATGGCTGAACATTAGCTAGACTCCTAGATGCCAAATGCACTTGGACTAAGCCTTAAGTGATTAAAGTTGAAGTTAAGCTAATAGTTGTAAAATCATTGGACTTAAGATAATAATTGTATCTAATAGTTAAGCTAATAGGTATCCAATATAACTGTGATTAGAGTTGAAGTTAAGCTAATAGTTGTAAAATCATTGGAGTTAAGCTAATAGTTGTCCAATATAACTGTGATTAGAGTTGAAGTTAAGCTAATAGTTCTAGAATCATTGGAGTTAAGCTAATAGTTGTATCTAATAATCGATGGAGTTAAGCTGGTAGTTGTATCTAATAATCGATGGAGTTAAGCTGGTAGTTGTATCTAATAATCAAATAGTTGAAGATTAATTTTAGTTTTACAATTATCACTAACTGTACTTATCACATTTTAATTAATCTATTTTATTTTTTATTTTTTTGAAATTATTAATTATTAATTTTGGACAAAGCCCATAGAATCAATCTTGACAGTACACTTGTCTCATTATCGTTTAATCTTGGATGACACCTATAGAATCAATCTGGACAGTACACTTGTCTCATTCTCATTCGTAGATGAAAAAACATAGATTGTAGTCCACCCCAAAATTCTAAGATATATGCCTATCGGCTTAAAAATAAAAATAATGTCAATGCCTTTAAAAAAAGTAACTAGTAGCTCTGCAATGATAACTCATCATTGATGTATGGAAAATCCACACACTAGAGAAAAGCATAAATAACCGGTAATTACAACTCAAATAATAGATAACTTATTCATGACACTTAACTTGTGGTTATGCTAATATTATTATTAGTTTATTTTTTTTTTAATTTTAATTTAATACTAAAAATAGCATAACCATGAAATGAATCCCTATTGTACACTTGTACTCTAAGGTTAATCTTGTTGATCCACTCAAGAAATTCCAAAATCTTAGATAATATCTAAATGCCTATTGATATAAAAATTGAAGCTATTTATCTATCCACATAAAAACTCTCTAGTATAAATTTTTTTATAGAAAATGAATAAAGAAAAAAATAGATATATATATTTTAACTATTATTTTTTAAGAATATTCAATTTATTAGTTGTTGGGTTATTAACCTTTTTACTTAATTATAAGAAAACTGAATTTTTTATCAGTTTTATTTCAAGAAAAGCTAGATTTTCATTCGTACTAGATGTTTTTAGTTATTTGGCTATTATCCTCTTTGCTTACTTATAAGAAAACTTACTGTATTTTATAATCTATTACAATGATTAGATACAAAGGAAATATATAATCTAATTATTTTTATTATTATATTTATATTTTATATAAATTATTATGTTGAATTATAAGAGTCAAATATAAATTTATTTAGGAAATATTTAAATGGGTAAATTTTTTATTTGTTTAAAGTTATCATACTTAATGTTATTTAAATTATAAAATAATAATTACATATTTTATAAATTTTAATATATAATTATTTATTAATTTTAAAATTAATAAATCTCATTTATTGTATAAATATTATGTAAATTAAATGTAACAAACCCAACTTCTACTATATTAATATTGTAGAAATGGGGTATAATTTTTTTTAAAGAATATATTTTCTCAACCTGAAAAATATTAGTACCATCAATTGCATGACAACTAAGTTTATTCCTATATCCTTGAACTTAAATGTCATATAGGTTAAACTTAATCATCTAAGTAAGTTTCTTATTCTAAGGTATTGGTTTACTCTTTCAAACGACTAAAGTAAATTCTCAATGATTACCTCTTATATCAAAGAGTATAAGTTCTTACTAATATTATTAGAAGATAATAATGAATGAGAAAATATCATTATCTTCCACAAATAACACAATTATAGATCTTATTAGAAGCAACATAACTTCAATCCAAATAACCATATTATAAGGTAGAGTTAACCATTGTAAGAGGGATAATACGGTCTTAGTGTTTCAAGGTTAATACATTTAGACTCTAGGCAATCACAACCCTCTTTGACTTTGGGTCCTGCAGGTTACAGGGTAATGGTTAGGGTTTTGACAGCGTCGGGCTGGTGCTCTGTTGCAGGCACTCCATGGCGGCTTATACCCTTCCCCCTGTGACAGATGATGCGGGCATCTGGGGCTCACGGGTTTGTTTCTCTCCTTTGTCTTGTGGGTCGGTTTTTTTTTCTGTGTCTCCTATTCTCGTGGGCTGGTTTCTTGTTGGGGTCTGGTCCTGCAGGGTGGTTTTATCTCTTTGGTGGCACTCTTGGAGTCCCTCCCCTTCACTGGGGGACTAGTACCAACCAAGGTAAAAAAAAAAGTGGGAAGTAAATCGTTTTTCTCTGCTGCCTCTGTGGATATTGGTGATGTTGGGTTCACCACCCCTGCATCGGATTCCTTGTTATTTAATTTGGGTTTTTATCTACTGTCCCTGTCGACACGTTCAGGGTTGACTTTCGTTTATTTTTGGTTGTACCCAGAGGTTTAGGGTTCCTTTCACGAGTTTTTCTTGGTCCCCTCTCCTGGCACATGATCCTTTTCTCGCGGCCTGTCCTCTAGACTTTCTGCCTGATGGGTGGTTTTGGGGTTTTTCCCATTATTCTTATCTGCTGGTTTTTCTTCATACTGTTGTCGCGGGTTGACTCTGACTATCCCAACACTCAGGGTTTGGGTTTCTCCCCCATTTTGGTCAGGGACTAGTGGCTTGTTCTCGGTATCATTCGGTTGGGTTCCGATGACCATTTTCGGGTGTTCGTGGTTTGGGGACTGGGTTGTCAGCCTCACTAGTATTGAGTTGACCTTGGGGGGCTCTACCTCATGGCTAACCTGGCAACTCCCATGCGCTTTCGATGCAAATGAAATGCCAAGTGTATTAAGGCACAGGAGGGGCGCTTTCGCTTTGTCCTCGGTCATTATATCTTCATGGACAGAGTATCATCGCTGTGCTCTCATGCTTTAGTTGGGCGACTGGAGTATTGCAGGATGGGGAAGATGGCCTGGGTTGACTGGGCTATGGAGCATTGGAATCCCCTCTTCGACTACATTCCCACCATCAGTTTACTGTCGAATGGGTGGATTGTTTTTGTTTTTTTGGAGGAGGAGCACTGTACCCATATCCTTGAGTGTATTTGGCGCATTGGTGTGAGATCCTTGGTCCTGGGACGCTGGTATTCCTATTTTGATCCTCTCCGGGAAAGAATAAAAAAATGCCATCTCTGGGTGTTGCTCCCTTACTTGCCATTCCCTCTTTGGAACAGGCACGTCCTTGAAGGGATTGCCAATACGATTGGCAGGTATGTGGTGGTGGATGAGGATTTCCATCTCGCCTATTATAAATAGATGGCCCGGGTCCTTGTTGAGATGGACATCTCGCTCGGGTTACCTGCTGATGTTGAAATTCTCTGCAACGAACGACTCTTGGTTTATAGACTTGAATATCTTCATGTGTCGTTCTGTTGTAGTAGATGTCATGATACTGGTCATCTTTGGCATACATGTCGTTCATTGCGGTCTAGTTGTGCTGACTCGGGCTCGGATGACTCTCCGTCTGTCACAGAACGGGTTGACCCTATCGACCAGGTTCATTCCATACCAGGAATTTTTACAAATGCACTCTCGCCTTCAGATGATGTCTCTGATTCTTTTCTGGATGCCATTGATGATTTGATTCAGTCTCGTGTTAATGCCCCTCCTCCTGTCTCATCCCCAGCTCCTTCTCCCCTATCGGCCTCTATGCCTATTACTCCTTCTCCTATTTCTGATGGTGCTCTGGCACCTCCACTGGACTCTTTGCCTCCTGTATCGAACTTATCCTCCACACTGTCTTTACGGTATTCTTCGGCACCTATGGTTCCGCCACCCCTTAATTTTCAAGCACTTACACCTGTCACAATGCCTCTTCCTTCCTTGCACCTCATCTCTGCTCAGACTCTACCATCTTTAACTTCGCTCGTGGATTTTCCACCCCTCACTAACCCTAGTACTCCATCGGTTATCACTTCTTCCTCCAGTAGCCCTACTACCTCTCCCTCTTTCTCTGACCCTTCCCTTTAGAAATCACTGTCTATTTTCTTGGCTACGACCCCTACTTCACCTTCCACCTTACACCTTAACTCCATTCGATTTGCGAATGTGACTGTTCGAAAGAAAAAAAAGGAAAAGACGAAGGTGGACCTATCCTCTTCTTCTCCTCCATATATTCCTCTTTCTGTTCTCATCAAAGATGCAGCTCGTGGCATACCCTCCCGGGGACTTAGAGCGATGTCTCCCCACCAGAATGTTCCTTAATGAAGATTTTATCCCTTAATGTTAGGGGTCTTGGAGGTAAGACCAAAAACATTAGCCTCCGTGCTCTCTTCCATTCACTAGGGCCCGTTTATGATTCTCTTACAAGAGACCATGTGTAGTACCTATCCTGTTTTACTTGCTTTCTCTAAATTCTTACCTTCCTGGGAATTTTGCGCTATCAGTGCATCGGGCCTCTTAGGTGGGATCCTTATAGCCTGGAACCCTCAAAGGGTTAAGTGTCGTTCTTTCAAGACATGCGCTGGCCTCCTAGTTCAGGCCTCTTTCCGTGGTCTGCCTACACTCTTTGCCATCCTTAATGTATATGGAACCTATTGGGATCGTGAACTATTCTGGGAAAAGGCACACAGAGGGGGCATTCTCAGCATCCCGAATCTTATTCTGGGAGGGGACCTTAATCTCATTCTGAATTCCTCAGAGATTTGGGGACAGAAGGCTTCTCATGATCCCCACTCACATTACTTCCTGTCCCTTTTTGACTCAGTGGGACTTGTGGATATTGCTCCTCATAATGCTGGTCCTACCTAGAGGAATGGTCGTGTGGGTGCTGAGGGCATCAGTAAAAGATTAGATAGATTTTTAATCTCATCATCCTTGATCCCGTCTTTGGGGGTACATAGGGTGTGGAATCAGTGTGCAGACATCTCTGACCATTACCTGATATGCTTCGAATGGAACAAATTAAGGGATATCCTGTAACTACCCTTTTAAATTTAATCGTTCTTGGCTCACTGATCCGGCTTTCTACGAGTAGATATCTTTGCGGTGGCCTCATCTTAACCCCGGAAACTCTGCTTTTGATCTTGAATCGCTTAATCACAAGTTGCGTTCTCTCAAGATGGAAGTTAAGGTATGGATTAAGGACAAACAGGCTAATATGGAATCTGAGTAAAAAAGTCTTGACTGTGTTATTGTATCCCTCCTCTCAGGCTCTACTAATGGTATCCTCTCTACTGAGGATATGGAGCGCTTGACCCTCCTCGGATCTGATAAGAAGAAGATTTTGGAACATTATCTGCTAACTTGGCAACTTAAAAGCAGAATGAAATGGGCCTTGTATGGTGATTCGAACACCAAGTATTTCCACATGTTGGCTTCGGGTAGAGGGAATCAAAACTCAATTTGGTCTTTATATGATGATGATGGTAACTGCTATGAAGACGAGGAAGCTCTTAAAGTCCTGGATCAGACACATTTTGCACATATATTCAAAGATGATGGGGATACTTTTTTGCTGAATCAACTTAAGGTAGTCATGCTTTATCCTAAGATGATATCCGATGAGGATGCAATCGGCCTCACTTGTCCTGTGACTCTAAACGAAATTGAGTATGCACTGAAATCATTTAAAAAAGACAGGAGCCTCGGTCCAGAAGGCTGGCTTGTTGAGTTCTACTTGTACTTTTTCGATCTCATGGGTCATGAATTATTGTCTGCAGTAGATTCAGCCAAGGTCTTGGGCTGTATCCCTTCCTCAATGAACTCAACCTTTCTCGCATTGAACCCTAAAAAAGATAAGCCTTATTCTTTCGTTGATTACAGGCCCATCTCGTTGTGTAATTTGCTGTACAAATTGATCTCAAAAGTCATTGCTGTTAGGATCAAGCCTTTTCTGGACTCTGGTATCTCCCAAGAACAATATGGCTTCCTTAAGGACCGTCAGATTGTTGAGCCTCTCGGTATTGTACAAGAGACTCTCCATACTGTTAAAACAAAGAATATTAGTGCCTTCATCCTCAAAATGGACTTGATTAAGGCCTTCGACCGTGTGAATTGGTCCTTTATCCGTCTCATTTTGATCTAGATTGGGGTTCCTCTCTTGGCAGTTAATTGGATTATGGCTTGCCTCACTTCTGCAAATTTTGCGGTCCTGATCAATGGCACCCCATCGAAGTTTTTCTCTACTTCTCGAGGCATACGACAAGGCTGTCCTTTATCGCCATTACTATTCATCCTTGTTATTGAAGGTCTCAGCCTATTAATCTCTGATGCTCAGGATCATGGACTCATCCAAGGTATTTAGATCACTTCCTCACTTGCTCTTACCCACCTTCTATTTGTGGATGATGTTATCTTAATGGGCATTGGCACTCTGCAGGAATGGGTTGCTTTTGATGTTATACTTAGTACCTTTTGCAAGGCTTCTGGAATGTGTATAAGCCTGGATAAATCTTGCTTTCTATACAACAATATAGATGCAGATATTTACATGGACATTGCCAAGGTCCTACCATATCAGATGGAGCTGATTTCTTCCGGTTTTAAGTACCTTGGTTACTACATAAAACCACTTGGCTATAGGGTTAGTGATTGGAATTGGCTGATTCAGAAATATGAGAAAAGGATTTGTCGCTGGACCCACAAGCTACTCTCATTGGGAGGTCATTTGATACTTGTACAATTTGTGCTTTCCAGTATCCCGGTTTATTGGATGGGATTAGCTCCCATTCCTGCATATACCCTAAAAAATCTCAGAAGCATCACGTTTGCCTTTTTACGGGGATCTACTGAAAATAACCATAGATATCATTTGGTTAATTGGCAAAGTCTCTCGTGGCTGAAGGAAAATGAGGGATGGGGGATAAAAAATCTGTATTGGTTCAACATTGCATTGCGTCTTAAGAACTTCTGGGTGGTTTTGAAGAATAATGGATTGTGGCATCGGGTACTCACCAATAAATATATGAAGCACCTCTCGGTGGTAGCTTGGTTTAGAGGGAAAAGTTTTTGTACTCGTGGGGTTTCTATTATCTAGAGGGGATTTCTACAAACTCTCCCCTGGCTGGGATGCCATCTGTCTTGGCAGGTGGGAAACGGTAATGATATACTAATTGGTATTGATCCGGTCATTGGTGTCCCTTCCTCTCTCTCCCTTCCAGACGATTTGAGAACCTTTTTGGAGGATTTGGACATCAATACCCTCTCACAGGCCCACAATACTTTACCGGATTCACAACATTACTGGTACTCGGTCGAGGATTTGTGTATAGATGGGGTTTGGAAAGATGTCTGGGATGCATATACGAGGGGTCTGGATCTATGTGGTATTCGTCTCACAACGCAACCTAATACTCTTTTATGGGACTTTAACAAACAGGATGGTTCCATCTCTGCTAAATTAGTTTATGATTGCATAGTGAAATATTTTCCTCCATCGTTTGGCAGCAGGCTTCACACATATTTATGGTCTAGCACACTCCCCAGTAAAATTGGGTGCTTTATTTGGTTGGCTTTGAGGAACAAAATACTTACCTGGGATAATCTTCAGAAACATGGTCGGTTTGGTCTGGGTATATGTGCTCTATGCAACACAGATGAGGAGTCTGTCATGCATCTTCTCACACTACGCAGTCTGGAAGAATGTCTTATATCTCATCTGTGAACAGTTCCACTTGACTCCTCCTCCTTGCACTGACTCTCTAGTTTTATTTATTGAACATTGGACTGCAAATTTTTCAAGGCACTCTGCACTCTGTACTATCCCATTCCATATGACGCGGGCCATTTGGAAAGCTCGGAACCTGTATATTTTTGAGGGAAAGAAACTGACTGTTCTTAGCATTGTGCACCAGATCTCATATTCTATGCTTCTGTATTCTCCACAGACTGTCAAAGACAAAAAGAACAAAAAGATTGGACCTCCTCCTTGCATGGTCTACCCTTGTGGTTTTTTCGATGGAGCCTCTACAAATAACGTTGGTGGAGTAGGATACAGCTTGCACCTGAATGAGTCTCACTCCTTCGAGTTTGTGCTGGGGGTTGGAAATGGCTCCAACACAAAAGCAGAATTGCTCGGCCTATGGGCTCTTCTGCTTACATCCCATATGATGGGGATTCCCTTATCTCAAATATTTGGTGACTCTTCAGTTATCATCAATTGGGAAAAGGGATCCACTGCTCTTTCCCCACCAGATCTCTTCCATTGGTGCCGGGAAACACGAAAGCTTATTACAAGCTTTCTGGATCTGTCATTCAGCCACATCTTCCGTGAACATAATCGGATTGCAGACCATCTCTCTAAAACTGCTCTTACTATGGCTCTGGGTTATGGCTGTTTCTCAGAATTTACAGAGGACCTTTTGGTCACATATGATACCTTCCAGCTCTTTTGATTCATGTTCGAGGAGCTTACTCCCCTTTCTGTTGGTTGATTTGCTGCTCCTTGAGTGACCTCTTTTAGATAGCTGATCTGATCCCTTTGGCTCACGGTAGATGTGGTTTGAAAATATAGATCCTCTATATGATGAGACAATTCACTGATGGGAACACTCTCTCTGTTGATGAGCCATTATCCCCCTGGCTGCCTCGGTTTGTGACTTATTTATTGTATGAACTGTATTCTCTTTGGGATGTAACCCATATTTGGGATGGCACTATTGATGCCCTTCGATTCTTAATAAGAATAACAAGGATAGGATTTTTTCTTCCTGAAAAAGAAGAAGAAGGTAGAGTTAACCACATTATTTTGTTTGTGCTTGCGTCTTAACTACTTAGTCCAAACCTTCGAGCTTCTAATTAAGAAGAATAACTATTTGTGATTTGAATCATTCAAGCATTAAGGTAACCTCAAGTAACATTTTTCATCACCTAATATATACATACTACACAAAGTTTACAATGGTTAATTTATTTAAACATTAATATGTAAATCCAAAATCTTTAAGAAACATAAATACTTACCCTCATGAAAACATTTACTAACTTGTTAAATAATAAGGAAATAACTTAAAAGTGCTTTAATTGATACAACTAACATGGACAGTGAAGACTTGACTTCAAATTTCCACCTCCCTACCTTAAACTCTACAATGCCGAGAGGCCACTCCCTAGCTGAGCATTGAATCCACTGAAATAAAAAGCTAAAAAATATGAGTAAATACTCATCAATATTTCTCAAGGTAATTGGTTATTAACTATATATTATTGAATATTCTTATATTTATTTTACTATATATTAATGATAAATATTTTTTCCTCATATTATCAAAGTAATTGAAATATAAATCCTTATCATCAAAGTAATTGAAATATAAATCCTTGAAATAAGAAAACCATTGATTCTTACTCGTCCTTTAAGTTAAAACTTCAAAATGTAATTATAATATATATGTCCTTAAATATATAATGGCTGAGGTCATTTGATAGGACAATCTTTATTTAGTTCATTAAAACTGGTTTTCCATTACTATTTCTAGCTAGTAACAAGAATGTTTCCAATACATCTACAAGTCATCAATTCCATTAAGTGGATTTGCAGCTAAAAGGAAAGGAGGATATCCGTCCTAATATCCGTCCTAATAAAACACACGTTCTCTTTCTTAGTGGTATAAGTCTTTTAAGATGGAGTTTTTTTTTTCAGCCAAGAGAACCTTTCCATGCTGCCTAGCAAACTGCACCAAGTGGATACCTAAACTCATGAGCCGCAGCTAGCCCTCAGACCCGGTGGTAACAATAGGAGTATGGCTAGCCACCGTAGTCGTACAGGAATTTTCTGGGGTGCAGTATGCTTTTCCGCACCTCCCCCACAGGAATCGAAACCGGACTTCTATCAGGGTCGACCATCAAACCTCCACGCTGCCCAGCCATTGCTACCGCTAACCATGAGGTTTGAACATGAGACCTCTTGAGGACTAAACCCCACAGAGACCAAATGAGCTACACCTCATGGCTAGTCTTTTAAATTGAAGTTATAGGTCATTATTTTTCTCCTAGAAATTATGTAAAAGAGTTGAGTTCCAAAGAACGAAAACCACCGCTTCCGCTTCCGCTTCCTCTTCCTCTTCCTCTTCCTCTCCTCTCTTTCTATATTATTTAATGAAAAAGTAACCGATTCTTGAAATAGTTGCTAGGTAACTCTTTAAAACAAAGTTAAAGTGGTGAATTGTTTATATTTATTATCCTTATGTTTGAAAGAGAGTGGGGTCGCTTATGGCATTTAGCCATATACATGTTTAGTCGTTCGTATGAATAAAATCATCCACTCTTATTTTTCTTCTTTTTATCATATGCAAATGGTAGTATAAGGTATTCAATACTTCCTTTACTTATTGTACAATGATTATAATTATATACTATAGGAATAACTTATTTATATAATATGTGTAGTCTTTTTGACATAATAGGATTTGATTTGATTTTTATTTTGCTTAGACTTATAGTCTTAATAATAGTTAATTTTAGGTTAATAAATATATTATATAGTTATAAACAAATCACTATTTGTTTGTTTGTGAATGAATACTAGTTCATTCACTACTCTATTTAAGGCTTATTTTAACTTGAAATGAAACCTAAATTTTCAGCTAAACAATTGAACATTCACTATTCACCTTTTTTCTAGTGTTCATGGCACTAAGATGACATATGTCATCCACTCATGGTTTCCCTATCATTCACTCTCTTTCTAGTGGATTGATGCCCCAATTTGTTCAATCGATTCAAGCCCTTGGTCTCCTAAGTTTACCAAAGCAATTTACAACTTAGGAAATTAAATAACATTACTTACAGTTCTTTTATTGAGGATGTTACAATACTCCCCCCCCTCTTAAAGGTACACCTTCCTCGGTGTTAACATCTTTCAAGATTTGGTATTCAACATGCATTTGCCCTTTTAATATTGAGCTTCATAAGCCTTTTCTTTTCTTGGCATTTCTTTTGATATATTCAAGTTCTTGTTTTCCTCAATCTGTTCTTTTCACAAATAAAACAAGTTGTTGCCAACATTTATATAAAACATATGCATACATATAAATTTTCAAATCAAGAAAATCATATTTTCTTTTTGCAATATATTGTTGTTGCTTTCATAACAACCCCTAGAATTTTAGCCTCATTCTCAAGATGCAACCGCATCATCTGTCAGTGACACATGAAATATATATATAAATTATAATCTAAAGTAGATCCATTTATGCATTTATATCTCCTGGCTCATAAATTCCATATTCCACTCTTGCATCCATACCCTTGGTATGGTGGTACTTCCTCTTAAGCACCTTTATCAATCCATTGGTTTCGAACATAAGTAATCATATCAAATTAACATAACATGTGCATAATCATAACATTCTCGCATATTCTAAATCGTATACTAAATAAAGAGTAGTACCATTGCAGTTAGCAACCATCATTTAATCTCTTTTGTCACATGAGAACTTACTTTATACATAACTTTTATATGATATTGATGTTCCCAACACTACTTGCATGAAATTCTCTTTCAAGAGTTCAAGTATGCATATATACATGAGGGTCATCTACTCATGGAACCACAAGTTCAGGTGCATGCCTCCTAAACCTGTATATGTTATATTCATTTGATACAAGGACAATACCCTCATCATCTTTTTATAGCTCTTGGGCATATTTCCTACATATAATATGGAAGCCCACATATCGCTTATCTTAAAATCTTAACATCACAAAAGATATCACTACATAACATAACACCTCACCTAGGTGCTCTCTGGTAGTTCTGTTTAAGATCATAACACCTCCTCTAGGTGCTCATTGATACCTCTTTGCCTAGGACTTTAATATCATAGAGCGCTCAACAAATTTTAATACCTCACAAGGGTGCTCACTGACAACTATGTACTAACTTATAAAAAATTTCAGATGCTTCAGAGCTTAACACCTCCTCTAGGTGCTCATCTATAGCTCTCTTTTCCTAGAACTTTAATTTCATAGAGCGCTCAACAGAGTTTAACACCTCACAAGTGTGCTCACTGACAACTATGTAATAACTTATCAAAAATTTCAGAGCCTAACACCTCTCTAGGGTGTATTTCAGTTTGTTTATTCTGAAGATTAAGTCTCAGTTTCCAAGTATTATTACATCTTCTAATTATACATAATGAGAGAAAACACTTTAGGTGCTCTAGATCCCAACAAGCTCAACACCAAACCAATTTTCTACTTCATTTTCATTAATTGGTTCTGTTTAGTGTAGAAAAGTTTCTTTTAAATTTAAGAGCCTTATAACCCAGGGGGTCCCTCGTGGTTAGCTCAAAATTTTCACAACTCTTTATTTAATTAGTCATAATGACATATGTAAAAACATTTAATGCATGAAATATCATAATCGTTGTTGAACATACTTATATTCCTGATCCTACCAACTCCACATCAAACCAAACTTTTAACAATTCTGAACATTCATAATAGTTTTACGGTTACTATACTTAAGTATTTCAGTAGAATTTTGAGAACCTCTAACAAGTATATTCCCAGCATGTCAAGTTATCTAAACTATGTTTTTTCCTAAATGTGTTTTGTTTAATCAAATGATAACATCTTCCTAACCTTTCATAATAATCAATAAATCATATAGAATCCATATGTTACCTTCTCCATTGTGATTTATCTTTTGCTTTCGACTACCTTACTGATTCCCATTCAAGAGTACTTATTGCAACCTTAAGTACCTGCACACTTTCCTCACAATTTCTTGCCAAAATTATTTGCATCATAATCTCATAAAGAAAACAAAAAAATATAATATCAACTTGCTATTTATGATGTCCATAATCTCTTTATACAACAACTAGTCGTTTGCATAATCTCAATGCATTACTTTCATGACAAATTAGTCGTAAATTCTTTTCACTAACTTACACCTTAAGCAAAATTCATACCTTGCTTATATAATCTTGAATTGACGTTACCAAATGATATTAATCTTGCTTCACTTTTGCAAAGTTTCTTGTTAACAAGTGTACCTGTACATTACACTAACAAATTTTGCAAGGTTTATTTACATCATATTCTCTTGTCGATGTGATTTTAAGCAAGACATAAAACGATATATATGAACAAGTTTATTCTCTAATGCATTTAAACACCAAAGGTATACAGAATGTGCAACCTAAATGCAATGATTTCTATTGTTATGCACAATCCCTATGCATTTATCATACGTAATCTTGCATATAATAAAAATCATGTCTTTATAGTCCAACTAGTTATTCCTACAATTTTAAATTCGTTGCTTTTACTTGCATACATTACTCATTAAGCCTCTTTCTTAGTATACTAATCATAACTTTTACCTTACTTGTTGTAAGCTTGGATACCTATTAAATTATTAAGCTATTTACTAGCTTAACTACATCACATATCCATTAGTCATTTATCATATATAAACTGACTATGTTCCAAAACTCTTCGAGCATAGTCTCAATAAGTTATGCACAAACTAGTCATTTGAGTCAAAATGATGGATGTAAAATAACAAAAGCATATCTTTGCATGGTATCCAAATTAAAGCTATTTCCAACATGACAGTGCATTCATTTCCTTTGCAAACCTTTACAATCTAATGAAACCAATATATCACATTGTTGACCTTCAAACAAAACTTCTTTCTTTGTGCACAACCATTCAATATAAAGCTAAGGAGACTGAAAGAACAGAGCTGAGATAGAATATCTATGAAAATTGTTGTCCAAAAAGAAATCCTTCTAATGTCATCGTGATAATTCCTACTGTGCACTATAACTGAAGTAGTGTTCATATGTATGAACTGCTGGTTCAAAACAATACAAAAAGATTAACTAGAAAGAGGAAATCATTTTGATTTTCCTGGGAACCCCACAGGCTGGGTGACATAAAGTTCTTCCATTGACTGAGCAACTTCTCTAGGATGGTCTTGACAGTGGCTTCACCAATTCATTTGAATAAGTTTCTAGAGGTGTTCCTGGATGCATTCCATTGTTCCCATAAGCTCTTTGAGGTCTTTGTTCTGGTCATCGATGGGGGTGTCATGACAGCTGGTTTCATAAGAGACATGGCGAACATCTGAGACCAATTTTTTTACATCCGATGCCATCTCCCTATTATCCGTGATGCCCACTGCTACAAAGTATGCAAGCCTGTGGATGTTCTTCTTCAAGTCATCCAGACCTGCTTTGACGTTGTGTTTCCTAGAGCTCGAACCCATGTAATCCATTCTGAAATCTGTGAGCCGAGGAGAGATATGACCAGCAACGGAATTGCTTGGATTTATAGCAACAGAGGAGGGAAGAACCCAAGCAAGGACGTTTTCACTATTCATACGGGAGGAGGAAACTTCAGCTAAATACATGGGGGAAGTTACTGTAGAAAGCTCAACCTCGTAGGGAGTTCCAGTCCCTGTACCAATCACTGAAAAAGCATGGAAAGAGTTGAGGAGCTATTCTAACTCACTAGGAAACTCCAAGTGCATACGCTGGGAAAGAGGGAAGGTGGAAAGGTGGCCTGAGAAGTCAAGGCTGACACCATGAGAATTGAGGAGCAACAAAGGATATAGGACAAAAAAAATATAGGGGAGAAGGTCTAAGTATTCAGACGAGAGAGCCGATTGCAGAGGAAGTGAGAGAAGGGAGTTCAAATGCTGATGGGAGTCCATGGCTTGTGTAGGGGAGCTAGTGGCCATGGGATGAAAGGACAGGGAGTAAATACTGGATGGGACGAGAGAATGGAGGAAGGACGAGAAGTTAAGGAGGGGAGAAGCGGGAGGCCACGCGTCGGGGAGGAGGTGATGAAGGCTTCCAAGGAAGGGCATGAAAAACCAAATGACGGAACTAGAAGTTAGGGAGTGTGCATGCAAGAGGGGGGTACAAGGGGAAGGTGGGGAGTATTAGAACTAGGTTATGGAATAACATTGTGAACAACATCAATACCATTGAGAGAAAATGAACCTTGGGGAAGGGAGGAACCTATATTGCCTAAGTTGTCAACGTAAGCATTGTTCGATCTAAGGATATGGAAGAAGGAAGTGCTGGGGGGGAGGTTTAGTTAAGAAATCATGTCATAACATTTCATGTAGTTGATGGAACCAACAGAATAAATTGAGCGCATATTCAAGATGACATGGCAAAAATCCCCAAAGATAAGAAGGTTTGAGATGATTCTTAGCTCTGCCATTTCTAGGCCTCATAGAAGTGCCAACCATTTTGCCTCATTGGTTTTCTTATGTGCTATACCCCAAGAAAAGGTATTAACTGTTTGTCCTCTAGGGTCAATGATGACCTGTCCCGCACCTACCTCCCCACTCTTAAGCAATATATTGTAATAAAGTGAAACTTTTTTTTAATTGTAATCTCCCAATATATAGTAATGAAAATAAACAAATCTTATATGTAATGGGATTTCCCTTCACTTTTAAGTTTTGTGTTTATAAAATTATATATTCACACCTTCAATCTATAGCAATATTTGAAAACAAAACTTAATTTCAAATACTAGTGGGTTGGGTTAGTGGAAAACACTATATAAAATTAACTAATTAATTAATTAATTGTATTAAAAGTGAAAAATTTTAAAATTTTGCAAATGCAATTTTTTTTTAAAGAGAGTATTTTTTCCTCAAATTCCAATTCACAATTCTTAATAAATAGCGGATTAAGAAAAACATATAGATAATTTGAACACACCATCACATGTAACCTAGAATTTACATACATTGTAATGTGAAGTTTTTAAAGGTTATAAGTTCTATGGAAAAAATATTTTTCTTAATATGACTAATAACATGTATGTTCCATTTTTATGTTTACTGAAATATTCATCATTTTGTAAGTTCATCATCACATTTAACATATTTTAATATTTATTATTGTTTTATGAAATATGTTACACCTAAACGTTCGATTAATAAATAAAGTTTAGTAGAACAACGTATTATTTTCATTTATTGATTACTTTAATTTTGTTAAATAATATATTTTTATTATATGTATATGGACAAAGTGTAGTGATTACAATAAAAACAATTTTAAACTTTCTATTTAGTGGAATAATGAATATTTTTTAATTAATAATCTAAATATAAAATTATATATATAGTTAAATTTGATTTTACATCAATATATTATCATGTTTTCAAAATTAAATTGAATATCTAATATCAATAAAAATATAAATGTATTAAGAGGAAAACAAATTTAATTTTTATTTAATTTTCAAAATTACATAATTTCAAAATATTGATGTAGTTTCTCTTGAGATGAAGGAATCATTGAATTTCAATAAAAAGGAAACCTTGAGGTAATAATAAATAGCATAATATCAAAGTAAACATCACTTCCTAAAATAATATAATTTTAAAATAATGAAATAATACTCATTAGGATAAATAAATTTGAATTTCAATAAAAACAAAATGTAGGAATAGGATTAAATATCAAAACACATTAAAAAAATAGTAAGATGTGGACATGAGAGGTGCTGAGGCAGTGAATGGTATTCTTCTCATATCATTCCATATCTAGCCATTTTTACATATTTTTTGGTCTTGTATTTATTGTTCTTTGCAATATTGATTTCATTTGATTTCCTAAGTTGTATTTCACCTAGATGAAGTTATAGGAGCTATATTATAAATGCATGGACATGATAATTTGTGGGAAACACAAACAACTAGAAAAATTGAAAGTAATGACATCAACATAATATTTTGTCAATAGCACAAAAAATAAAACGGGAAAAAAATAATGGCATCTTCAACCAAGTAGCATCAAAATAAATTTATTCTTTACTTTAACTGTCTTGTTGGCTTCTACACATGAGTCGACAAAGTTAATGGATCCATCAACATTGTTCTACGCATGAAAATTGTTGGTGGAACCATAAGCATTATTGGTGGAACCATGAGCATTGTTAATGGAATTAGAAGCTCTATTTATGGCACAATGAGCATTGTTGGTGGAACCATGATCATTGTTGGTGGAACCATGAGCATTGATGGTAGAACCATAAGCTCTATTTGTGGAACCATGAGCATTAGTGTTGGAACCATGAGTAATGGTCACAAGGTTGTGGAACCGTGCAATGAACCTTGAACAAAATTCAGGGTAAATGCACATTTTAGGGGTGGAACCATCATTAGAGGAAATTTGAGGTTTAAAATGGGCCTCCTAAGAAAAATAATAAAATAATAGTTAAAATAATAAAATAATAGTCAAAATAATAAAATAATAGTTATTAATTTTGGAGGAAGAATGAAAAAAACTACTTTTGTGTTCGTATTTTCGACATATCTCCTTGTGTTTTTACTCAAATTCTGAGCGGGAGAGCTCGTTGGATGCAGAATTTTAATTCCGCATCCAACGAGCTCTCCTGCTCAAATTTGAGTAAAACCACAGGGAGAGATGTCGAAAATACGAACAAAAAAAGTAGTTTTCTTTTATGACAAATATGTCAATTCAACAATTATGGTTGACTCATTTTATTGAAATTCTATTGGTTCGTGAATTCCATCTCACAAAATTTATTGTTGGTGCGTTTTCTTATAAGGCCCATTATAGACCCCAAATTTCCTCTAATGGAAGAATGTAATTGAAACCATGGTCAATTTTGATGGTACTGTGAATAATACATGAGGAACCATGTGCATTTAAGTACCATGAATATCATAAGAATTACTTATGGACCATGAGCCATTTGGTGAGTAACACATACATGGTCACGAGATATATTTACATGAGCATTGTTGGTTGAACCATAAGCTCTATTTATGGAGCCATGTGCATTAATGGTGAAACCATGAACATTGTTGGTGGAACCAAGAGCTTTGTTTATGGAACCATGAGATTTATTTACGGAACCATGAGAATTGTTGATGGAACCATGATCATTGATGGTAGGACCATGAGCTATATTTATGGAACCATGACCATTAGAGGTGGAACGATGCAAGGAACCTTGAACAAAATTCATAGAAAATGAGCATTTTAGGGGTGGAACCATGAAGACTGTAAATATAACCATGGACAATTTCTATGGAACTACGAACAATGCGAGAGGAACCATGTGCATTTAAGGACCATGAATATCATAAGCAATATTGATGGACCATGAACCATTTGGTGAATAATTCATACATGGTGACAAGATGGTGGATTCTTGAATAATGCATATGGGTGAGTGCACAAAGTTGAGGGGTGTTTTAGATGAAATGGTAGATTCAAGATCTATAAAAGAGAAATCATCCAAAGCAATGTCGATCCTGCCAAGCCTAGTCCCAAGCCTGACAAATTGATTGCCAACTAGGACAGTTAAACAAAACGTGAGCGTGTTATGTTGCTATAAAACATGCATTATTTATGTTTTACAAAATGTGCACACGTTTTGTAGAACATGATGTATGCCAAAAACGAGTCGTTCCCATTATTTTCTCGACAACAGTCAACTGTAGCAATTTCATGCCAACCAAAGCACGCAAGGGTGAATGCAATTTGAGTGAGAAGGCATAAAATTTCCACCTTTGAGATCAATGTCTTCATTCTCAGGTATTCACACCAAATCATGTCCTGCTAGTTTCATTATTTCAATAATTTGTATGCCCTAATATGAAGTGAAACCATAATTTTTTTAATTTCTATGCCCTAAAAAAATGACATGCCCAATGGAAACCAAAGCCCCAATTTACTCATAAAAACCAAATCAATTTCACTATGTGCATATATATTCATGAACATCCTTGTGAACCCAAACCAGTATTCACAAATATGCAAAGTTTCTCAAGTATATAGAAAGGTTGCATACAACTAAAAAAAATCAATGTAGTATTCATATCTTCCCCAAAATACATAAACAAAGATGCTAAATGGCCTATAGAGTCCAAAACAATTTATGCCACAACAAATAATAACATATCAAAATCCTTCCCAATATTGGGAATGTATTCATCAATAGCATCGCTTACCCAACTCTATTCCTTGTCTCTACCCAAAATATTGAAGTTGGCCCTCAAGGACATTAATCAACAGCTTATAGTTTTGATGAAACTGCCTAATCCAAGTGTTAAAATAAGGTATAGAAGCTTCTTGTGCTTAATCATTGTTTTCACTTGAGTGAAGGGTACATTTTGGTTAAGGTAAACACAATGGAGTTCAACAATAGGCCCTACAACATCAATATACATATGGAGGTTGATGTGTTTGATTACATTCCAATCACATACTATCATACATAATAGAATCCAGTGGAAACCTTTGTTATACCATGAAATGACACTTCTTCGTCTGAGTACTAACACTGAGAACATAGGTAAACAAAAGGATATTATGGATAGAAGTAGCCTAAAAACTATAGATTATGATTACTTAATTTGCATTACTTCCTTTAGCCTTGTCCATGTTTTTAAAGGAGTTTGTCTTGCATTCATGACTCCTCTCATTGCAAGTTGCGAGTCATTCATGGGTAGCACCATATGCAACCCATGAATGGATGATCAAGTGTTGCATTCACAAGTTTCCTTCATAAGAGTTGTGATTCATTTGCGAGTTGCCAATATATGCACCCACGGTTACCTTAAGAGAAAAATAAAAAAAATAAAAACATGATTATTCTAGGACAGTTGGGTTCAAAATCATAATTTCCCCAACCTACCTAACCATCCCAGGTCTCGTAACTTCTCCTCTTCAGCAAGTATAAATAGAGGGGAGGGGTAGAGGATGGGGAAAGGAATTTAGAAGAGGAAGGTTAATATGATGGAGGAATACATTGGAGAAAGGAGAAAGAGAACTCAGTTCCTGGTCAATAGAGAGGCTTGTCTCAGACAGGGTTGTATCATTCTCTGCTACTTATGAATAAAGAGGGTTTTTGTTCCACATTTTGTGTATTAATGTTCTTATTGTTATGATCTATGAAATACATTTTTGTTTATCTTTATATGCAATTATAATGTTTCAATCTTATTTATATAACAACTAACATCTATGTGGCTAGATATCTATCTCTTTTGCAGGTGTTGAAGACCTGGAGCTTCTGGAGCATTTGGAGAAAAGACTAAAGCTTAGATCAAACTTCGTTAGTAAGGTACATGTTCTCTATGCCCTATTTACCTCATAAATATTTATGTAATGTTGTATGTCTGCAAGTCAAAACTTAGTAAGTTTGTGACCCTAGGACCCTATGTCATAAGGTATAATCCCATAATCCCTGAACAACAGAATTGGCGACCATACTAGGGAGTATTTCTTGTTGTGGGTCCCTTCCAATAGGATTTCCAGTCCAGTTTTCGCTCTTCTTGATTCTGTAGTGATTTGCTTATATTTTTTTTCTAGTCAGTCTTGTTTTATGCTTAGGAACCCTGGTCCACTAATTTTTCTTTTGAAAAAAATTAGCATCATTTGTGGGTTGTTGTGTGTACAATTGCGAATTACAGGTTGCATTTGTGAGTTGTCGTATTGACAGTTGCGGTTCATTTGTGGGTTGTTTTTACAACAGTCGCAATTTCATGAAGAATTTTTCCAGTTGCTAGGTTTTTTCCTTATATTGAGCATTTTGGCTTTTGATATACCTGTAGGGTTGCTTCATTGTCTTACGCATTTATGTTAGTGAGTCCAATTCACTTATACTTGTTGTACAAGTTTCTATTTGAGTGAGTTAGGTTTGAATTTCTATGTGCAAGTTGTTTAGGTATTTCCTTATTGGCCTTATTGGTTCAAGTGCAAGTGTCTTTGTGGGTTGCTGGCTTCTATTAGTCCTCTAGTACATTTGTTTGAACCTGATTTCTTTGGAAGTGGTATGAATGTGTCACTTTTACCAAGTTTTTGATCTACTTGTCTTTCTAAGTTGGTAGTTCAGCCTAAGTAGGGTTTTAGGTCATCTTTAAAGCACTTGTTAAAGTTTGTCATTATAAAGATCTGAACATTTATTTCTTGCATTTATATATATTCAAGCTAGTCTAACTTACTTAGTTACATTATTTGCATCAAAATTTTGATTTTTTGAAAAGAAAAACAAACAAGGCATTTGTAGTTGCATGGTTAGCCTTAGCTTAGGATCATTGCATTCTTTTTTTCCATTAAATTCAAAAAAGAAAAAAATATAAAAAGTTTTGTGTTTCAAAGTTGTTTAGAAATTTCATTTGTTTCAAAAAAGAAAAGGAAAAAACATTATTAATAACATTGTTTTTTGAAAAAAATTACATCATTTTTGTTTTCAATGTTGAGTCAAAACATCACGAGTTTCACTCTTGCCACCTTGAGTAATATAAGCCTTAAAAATAACGCATAATTTAAAATTTATTAGAAACATTTTTCTTTTTTAGGTTCTACATCAACTAGCTTAGGCTAGGTTCTTGGATTAGGGAAATTTTTGACTATACAAAAGCATTTGAACTCAGACTTAATGGCCAATAATTAGGTAAACCCAAGTTTACAAGGGATCAACCAGAAAGCTCCTCTAACACATGAGTCAAGAACGAGGCCATGTGAGAGCTTGGTTGCAGAGATAACCCTCCAATACCTTGTTCAAACATAAACCAAGATTGTTGTGTGTACCGGGGATATTTCAGTACCATGTTTTGGGCCCCGTGAGGTGCCGACGTTGTTAGAATTTCGGGCTTAACTACTCTTCCCATGCACACTAGTCAAGCTAACGACTGTTCCATCGAAATATCGTTGTAATTTTCATATCCTTAGTATCCATACTTTAGGTTCTTACACCAATGGCAGTGGAAGGCTATTTCCATTTCTTCTATGGTAGACTTGGAAGGTAACCTCGATTGACAATTTGGGATGGCGGTTTGGTGATTCAAATGCTTGCACCTAGAAAAATCATCACGAAACTCCAAGTAACTACTCTCTGATATTCACTGGTTTTTTTTGGGCCCTAATCATCCCAAACGTTCTAATGGAAGGTGTATCTATCACCTGCCTATGTTTGTGATACTTAGGATATTCTTTTAGTGTGCTCTGTGGTTCGCTTGTGATCTAGTTTGAACTTTAGGTGTGTGATATAAATTTTTAGATGTGGAGGACCAACCTCCTCATAGGTTTAGAAGGTTGCAAAACCTTCCTCCACTTTCAGAAGTGGAGCCTCCACCACCACCTTAAAGGTGGAGACTAGACACAGAAGGTTCTTTTGAACCAACAGGTGTTAGTAAAGTTCTAGGTGAACCAAAACTTAGACATACTCAGGAACAAGTTCCACTAGTAGATATAGAAAATATGCAAGCTAACGAGTTTGTAAGAAATTATAATACACCTCTCACTGATTTAAGTGATCTTGTGTTAGTTCAAGTTCATCCTTTTAGTTCACCTGAGTTTGATGTTCCTTTGAATTTAAGTATGTCTAGTTTAGGAGAAGGCATGTCTATCCCCACTTCAACCATGATGCCTGATGGAGTCTCTCCCCCACCAGTGAGTACTCCAAGGCCTAATGCATATGTTACACCTATAATGTCTTTGAAATTTCCAACTCCACTTTCTCCTAGTGCTCAACTGGTTAGTCCCTGATAACCTTCAAACATCACTAGTCAGTCTAGTGGGGTGGTTACTAGGATACCTAGTGCACCTTTTACTTCTTCTCCCTTCCTACAAAATACTCAAAGTGGCCCTAGTGGGTCCACTTCTTTTGTTCAAGGATTTCCTTGGAATGGAGGGCACATTCCTCCATCCACACCTTACGTAGGTCCATCACCTACTTATGTTGGTGTGTCATCTAGAAACTAGAACCTCTCTACAGGTTTTAGTTTTCATGCCCCTATTCAAGTGTTGGTTGCTTAGTTTGGGAGTTATCCTTTATCATTGTTTAGTGGGGGGATCTAGGATCCTAGTTTTGCAACTCTAGCTTCGGATGGAACCAGTTGAATAACTTACCACACATCGCAAGTTATCAATCCTTTATCTTTTTGGCAGAACCCTTTTCAAAACAATGCTACTACATCATAGCCAGTGGCTTGAGGCAACCCCAACCTCTCTTTTGGGAGCCCTGGTGTAGGTACTTCATGGCCCCAGACTCCTCAATACCAAACTACGACTAGGACAAGACTTCCCTTTCTAGCAACTTTAAACTTGTCAGATTTATCGAAACTTATGAATGATCTCATGCGCCATAATGCGAAAACCGATGAGTATCTAGCTGCTCATATCACAACTTTCCATTTATGGCACTCTTCCAACTCACTGAACAATGATTCCATTCGATTGAGGCCATTTCAATGAACACTGACTAATGTAGTGGCTAAGTGGTACATTGAACTACCATCGGCCACATATGATAGTTTTCTTGACTTAGCAACTGTGTTTTTGAATCACTTTCAACTTCATGTCCAGTATGATGTCGCCACAAACCTTTTGTCGAATTTTCGACAAAATTAGGCCACTCATATATCTAACCACGTTCAGGAGTGGAGAAGGAGAAAGAGGTTTATAAAATCCAATATTCCTCCCAAATATTATTGAAATGGATTTTGAAGTATTTATTGCCTTATATTTCAAAATACGTTTCCACATCGGGAGTAATTATGAAGGAAGAAGACATTCTCAGGGCCCAACAACTAGATCTGATCTATGCTCAATCTAGAATTCTTTACAATATTATCCATGAGGAACCGAGGTCTAATAATGACTTTAAAAACCCTATCCTGGACCCCATGCCGATGGTGTGGTAGGTTCAGTAGAAACACCTACTGTAGAGTCACTAGTTAAGAATTTCCATGAGCTGCCAATGAAGTAGTATGTAGTAGAGGAAGCTAAGGCTACCACTCCCTCAACTCAGAATGTTAATGTCTATTTAGCACAATATTCCCAAAAAGACATTCAACAACCCAATGGGAAAAAGAACAAAGGGAAGAAGGGTGAGGGGAACCAAAATAAACAAAAACCCATGAACACTGCTGAGGGGGGTAAGAAAGAGAAGAATAAGTTCAAATTTCCTTGCAAGTTGTGCAAAGGAGACCATTTGACAACCAATTCCCCTTGATATACCAAGTACAAAATATTTTAAAACAACAACAACCAGCCGTCCTGAATTATCCATTTCCCCAAGAATGGAATACAACTTTTGTAACATCCCTAAAAATTCATAAATAAATAAAAAAGTTTATTTACTACAAGTAACTTTAAAATTCCTAGGAGATAATTCCACGAGATGTTTATAATTTATACTTTGTCTGTCAAGATGATAATGAATTTACTAAACTGCAAACTCATGTGCCTATGTTTAATTGTTTTTCAAATAGCATGCCTCCTTTTACGCCATTCTGTCGATAAAACGTCATACATTATGGCCGATACTAAATTTTGGCAAAATTGTTTTCCTTTCTTTTAGTTTTGTCCCATCTATGAGCTGTGAAAGGGAAAGGTTCAGTCTTACTTAACCTCTAAGGCTAACACATGAACCATTGTTTCACTTGTGTAGGTAAAAACCAGAGCACACTCTCAGTTTCCCTAGAGGACAAAATCTAACTCCAAGGTATTGTAAAACTTATGCAGCTATGGGGGGAAAACATCAAGGTTTGATAACACCAACTCAAAACCTAAAAACAAATCATCCTACCATACTAGAATACACTATGCTCTAAAATTCGAATTGAAAGTTTATAAAACACTATACACAAGTGAAAAGGGTTCTTTGAAAAGCAAGGTATGTTGACTAGGCGTTGTTGAAAAGACAGTTGGTAGAGGGTACGAGCTTCAAATTGAATGTTCCCTCATGTAGCCATGTGGGTGCTTTTAATTCTCCAGCTGGCGGTCAAAAGACTTAAACTAAACCCTACGAGTTTAATGTTCTTTCCAAGCCCAAGGAGCTTGTCCATGAAGCCTTATTCTGTTGAGTGTCGATCTATGGAGCTCTGTTGGTTTCTCGAGTTACTCTGCTATGTAGTTTTTAGTGGTATTTTCCATAGGTGGAAGAGTGGAGTTGCTCGGTCCTCTATTCTCTTCCTTTTAGTTCTTGTAGCTAATTGGACCAACCATGATTTTTCAAACTTTTTAAAAGATAAACAACACTTTTCCACTAGGCTAGGTGATACATAACTTAAACTAGCACCTGGATCAATCATGATGGAAACAGACTATTTTTGTATCATACCTTGCACTTCCACCATAGAAGTATGACGGTCCTCCTTTCGGTTCTCTAGAGTTGCATTTATTTTGGGCATTTCATTTGCCACATCTCCAACTGTTTCCTCTTCCTGGATGGTATGCACATTGCTAAAGTTCCCCTTTCTGTTTGGATAGTACTTGGCATAATGCAGTCCTTGACATTCCCAACATTTCACCGGTTTGTTACGTTCATTGTTTTTAACAAATTTGTTAGGCATATCCCCACCTTTTGGTGTTATAGTATTTTGTGGTACTGTATTTTTAAATTCTGCTCTCTGATAGTTATTCTTAAAGAAATTCTAAGATTTATTCCCAAAACTCTTATTTGACTTAAACCCTCTTCTTTTTTGGTCAAAGTGACTTGTCTTCTTATTCTTCCAAATAGGTAAACTTTCTTTCTTCTTACTCTGCTCATAACAGAAATCAACCTTTCTCATAGCTTCTTTGAGAGTCTTCAGGTTATTAAACTCAATCCTATCGTTAAAACTAGTGGGAAGACAACTTAAAAATCTTTGTATTTTAGGATTTTCATCAATTATGTAAGGTACATATCTTAACAGACTTAGAAATTTGCTACTTAAATCTTTCATTGTAATTGAACCCAATTTTAGTTCATAGAATTATTTATCTCTTTCCCCATAGTATTGTTCAGATAAAAACTTCCTTTTAAAATACTTTTTAAAAACTCTCCAGGTTAAGTACGTCTCCTTAAGATTTTTTACCCTTTTTATGTCTTGCCACCAGATATCAGCCTTTCCGGTTAAATTATAAATAGCCATCCGGGATTTTAGTATGTTAGAATAGTTACAGATATGGAAGTATTTATTCATTCCTGATAGCCAAGCCTTGACTTCTTCACCTTTTTCTACTTCTTTGTTAAACATGGGAGGATTTGATCTTTTAAATTCCCCAGAAATTTCTTCATAGGGTTTGTACTTTCTCCTCCTAGGTTTATAGTCACTTTCACTACTATCACTTGTGTGTTTATACCTTCCCCTATGTGGCCTTGCATTTACCCCTCAAGAATATTCACTATCAGAATATTTTTATTTCTTTCCTTTATGTTTGTAGGATGTTGTTTCATAATCAATTTCATAAACATTTATTTTATCTTTTCCTATGTTATGCATTTTGTCTGATAACATTTGATTCATTTCCAGAATTCTTTCATTATCCATTTTTACATTTTGCAGTTCATCTTTTAACTCAACTATTTGTAGTAACTCTGAAGGTGGATTATTTAGTTCTACATAAATATTGTTTGTATTGTTGTGCCAAGACCCATTTTCAGCAGATGCTTCAACACCTTCCATTTTCCTGCAAAATAGATTTTATATTTATGTACATAATTAATTGCAAACAAAGTCAGTATATTTATTTCCTTATTTGCATGTGAGTCAGCCAATTAGGCTTGGTGTTTGGAAACTCGCTCTGATACCACACGTAACATCCCTTCATAAATAAATAGAAAAAAATATTTACTACAAGTAACTTTAAAATTCCTAGGAGATAATTCCACGAGATGTTTATACTTTATACTTCTTCTGTCAAGATGATAATGAATTTACTAAATTGCAAACTCATGTGCCTATGTTTAAATGTTTTTCAAATAGTATGCCTCCTTTTATGCCATTCTATCAATAAAATGCCATACATTATGGTCGATACTAAATTGTGGAAAAAACTGTTTTCCGTTTTTTTAGGTTTTGTCCTATCTATGAGCTACGAAAGGGAAAGGCTCAGTCTTAGCCTCTAAGGCTAACGCATGAACCATTGTTTTTCTTTTGTAGGTAAAAACCAAAGGACACTCTCAGTTTTCATGGAGGACAAAATCTAACTCCAAGGTATTATAAAACCTATGCAGGCAAGGAGGAAAACATCAATGATTGATAACACCAACTCAAAACCTAAACTAAAATAATCCTACCATACTAGACTAAACTATGCTCCAAAATTCGAACTGAAATTTTATAAAACACTATACATAAGTGAAAAGGGTTCTTCAAAAAGTAAGGTATGTTGACTAAGCACTATTGAAAAGACAGTTGGTAGAGGGTATGAGATTCAAATTGAATGTTTCCCCACGCAGCCATGTGGGTGCTTTTAATCCTCCAGGTGGCGGTAATAAGACTTAAACTAAACTATAAGGGTTTAATGTTCTTTTGAAGCTTGAGGAGCTTCTCGTGAATCCTTGTTTTGTTGAGTGTCACTCTGTGGAGCTCTGTTGGTTTCTTGAGTTATTCTGCTATATAGCTTTCAGTGGTATTTTCCACGGGTGGAAGAATCGAGTTGCTCGGTCCTCAATTATATTCCTCCTTACCTGTATAATCATGAGACTTACATTTTGGTGTGATTCCCCTTGTGGAGAAAGAACTCACATAACTAGGTAACTTCATCTCTAAGAAATAAAATTGTTTTTTTATCTGCTACAGTGTTTGACCTTTGAATTTGTAATGTGCAGTAGGGTTATAAGGCCATTCTCATCGGCTACAGGTTCTCAATTGGATGTTGTGTCAAAAGGATTTCATTCAGGTAAGAATTTTCTTGGCCCCTTCGTGGCTCTATGTTTGAACCTCCGTGACTTGTTATGCGTTTGTTGGAAGTGTTGGGGTTTCGTCTCTACACCTGTTCGTCTGTGAAAGTGATAAATTTACTTTGGTATAATATGAACTCGATACTATAAGGGCGTTCTCCATATTTTTTGGAGTCATACGACCATTGCACTTTTGTAAAAAGGTGTTATTTTATCTCTATTTCGATTCTGCTATTTGGTTTGAAGTTAAGAAAGGGTTTTTGAGAGAAAAAAAGTCTACGATTGTCTTTGTAGATATTCCTTTAATATTAATGACCCTGTGAGGGATTTGTATATCTCCATGTTTTACTGTATCAAATCTAGAAGCTTCGTTCATTTAAACCTGTTACATTTCGTTTAGTTTATCTACTCTGTTTGGCATTTTTTGTTACAATTATGTTACTGGTTTTGATACTGTAAAGGTATATAAACATGCCATAGTGTGATGTAACTTTGTTCTATTACTCGTAGGTTACAACTATGGGAGTTCTGTATATTATTGAAAATATTTTCTATTACTCTATTTTATTTGATAGATAAGTCTAAGATCCAGTCATTACTGATGATGTATAATCTCAATTGTAACAGGGCTTGCTTATTCAACAATTGTGCATGTGTACATTTTTGCACTATAATTGATTATTAGTCTTGTTTATCATGTTACGATTTGTATTTAAGTTATGGACATGAGGTTGTTAATGTCATGTTTGATTTGGAAAAAAGGGTCATAAGGCCACTGTCAGTATATTTCTCCGTGCCTCACATCAGACAATGGTTCTTATAGTTTGATGACATGAGAGGGTTTTTGTATCTAAATTTATTTTAGTAGATTGTTTCTTTCGCAATACGGTTCTGTAGCAGCGGTGCCATTTTCTTGTTGCATCACTTCTTGGAAAAGGCCATGGAGCCACTTGTCATTAGGTTAATACTGTTGTGTTCTAAGGCCATGGTTTTGAGAAGATTTGTAATCCTCTGTCGAAACATTCCTGTAGATAAGAGAATTTGTTACAGATTTAAATAATAATAAGCCAGGATGGATTTCCCCTTTTCTATTTATAGCTTAAAGTGTTGTTTATTTAAAACATTAATACCAAGCCGTTGAGCCATAGATCTAGTTTACTTATAATAGGTTTATTAACAAATCTAAGCCATGAGGTACTCCTGTAAATATTATTCTAGTTTATAAAAAGGGAAGTAAGGCCACTATTAACGATAATTTAGTAAAGGCCTTGGTAGTTTGGAGAAGACCCATGAGGGTTTTCATATTTAAATCTCGACTTCACAATTCGTTAATTGTCCTTAACTTATAAAAGAAATTAGTTGAGAAAGAAACAATACGTTGGCCATGAGCTTGTACTTATCTTTTGGTTTTCTTGTTAGAATTCGTAAGGCCATACTCTGTTTACAAATGATGAAACCATTAATAGGTCGACTAGACTATCCTTTTAAAAAGGAAATGTATTGTTTTCTTAGTAGATGAGTCTAATTTTAAAACAAGAGATATAAGCCATAAGGTTGTTAGGTTTTAAATATGTAAGAAAATAACTACGTGTGGCAATACCAATTTGGCTTACAGCTTGTAACCAGTGCTGCATCTTGTCGATAAAATCGATTTGGTATTTTAAGAATTTATGTTTTTAGTGTGATCTGAAACCTAGCTCAGTTATTAATTTATTTATGCTTATCTCTTAAATATAGCGTTTTGGATCTGAACAAGAGGTTGGAACTTGGTCCTAGTAACACATATATAGTATATATATTTTTATTTATAGGTCAACCCTTGATATGTTCAGAATTAAGCAGTGTTAAGATCAGTTAAAGAAGAAAACTATAAACTAGCTTATAAGTTTTATCCTTATTACGATCTTTCATCTTTATAGAACTCTGTAACTAGAAATTTACACTAGGATAATCTATGTAACATATTTTTCCTCACATGTCTTTACTGGGAAATAACTGCTACACTTTTTAAACCCTAGACTAATATAGGATTTCCAAAGTAAGTTTCGAAAGAGCTAAGATAAAAGAGCATATAATTAAAATACCAAAAACAGGTAATAGTATCTATTTAAGCTAAAACTAACCTAATTGAATAACTTAGACTAATTTTCAGATAGGAAATACATATAAGAACTACAATATAAAAGTTGCATATACTGATCATACTTCCAATACACAGACATAGAATTAAATCACCATTAAATAACAACAATTAGAACCTGGATAATGTGCAGAAGGGGACAAACACCCAAAGGAGATTGTTCCACCCAACCTTCTCTTGAAGCAGCCAAGATTACTTTCTTAGGACCCCTAAGCCTGTTTACTGAACCACTAGGATGAAGATATCATATCCCACACAACAAAATTGCTGCAACTTAGCACTCAGTAGCAAAATTAACTCAACAATTCCACTTTACCTATCTCCTCATCAAATTCCTTGTGTGCCTGAATTTTCAGTTTGTAGCAGTCACAAAGTTCATTCACTTAGAAATCAGAATGAGTAGTAATCCTCTTGCTTAATTTGATGGTATATATAATATTTCCTAGGTCTTTGGGTCATTTTTGGAATTAAATGAGCTACCAGCTCAGTTCCCCCCTCTCAGGGAACATGACCACATTTTTAGGGATTATGCTTCCCGCAACAGCTAGAAATTTAAATGCTAGTGCTGCCACTTGTCAACCAACCTTCTATAGTTGCTCATTCCTCCTAGTGGGTTAGTGAACACTCATTTAATAGTCTCGCTTGGATAGGTGTCTCTTCTATTTAATTATTAAAATAAATAATTTTTCAATTACAGTCATCCTTGACCAACTTGGTCATAAAGCTTTACAATAAATTTAACATAATTTTTTTTTTCTGAAATAAATAATAAATATGTATTTTTCATTTCTGGGTATGTTACAACTTATGGCTCAAAAGGTGTCGGGGGAACACCTAGTGCTCCTCCTACTGATTAGTCATCTCAATATGGCCCGATACATACTTTATTACAGACCATAAATAAAAACTATGAATTGGAGGCTCAACAAAATGATAAGTCAAATGTCGAACCTTTAGCCCCACTTACAATTGAAAAACCGACTGAACCTATGCCTAATATACCTAAAGGTGTATTTAAGAAGACATTTCATAACCCTAATGCAAGGGCTACTTCGAATTACTTTATTGTAGAATATTTATGCCAAACACCTTGTGCAATGTCGACTTTAGAAGTGGAGAATTATACGAGCATGGAATGATGCACAAGTTTTCATATTTGTGAGGGATGAGGTCCTTCCTCACCTCAAGCTTCTCTATTGTCATTGGTTTGAGGTTAAGCCGGCTGCATGTCTTCTCAACCTATGGATCCTCCTTTGGAGGAACCTCATAGAAACTTGGACTTTGCTTTCCAGGCCTTGGTAGGCTCCACTCCGGTTCTTCCCATGGCGCTAACTCCTGTTTCTAACTTTGTGAAATGAGTAGAAATGCCCAAAGTTCAAATCATGTTGGAAGCTTCATGAATGAAAGCTATAGCTCTGAGCAAGCGAGGTCTCATTGGACATTTCTCAGGGATCTCGCCTTTGCCTAAATCTATGGAGATCTGGATCTCCAAAAGTGGTTGCCTCTCATCACTGGGGGTTTGCAACACTGTTTCTGCGACAAAGGATTTTACAACTTTCTGTTCGAAAACAAGGAAGATAAAGATCTCATTTTTCAAAGTGGCCCTTATTTCATGGGGGCTCGTGGTCTTTATCTCAACCGATGGACCCTGTCCTTTGATCTAGAAAAGGATGTCCCTTTAATAGTGTCATTCTGAGTCCGATTACCTCATTTAACTCTCCATTGCTTGAATGAGGAAGCCTTGCAGATGAGAATTCTTTAGGCATATACATAAACAAAGCCGGACCAAAAAGCCCTCTATTCACTTGTGTCGTGATTTGCATAGAGGTAGGATTAGAGAAACTACTATCGGAAGGAGTTAATTTATACATGGATGGATGGGAATTCTATCAGAAGGTAGAATACCAACAACTTCTATTCAAATGTTGGAAATTCCATGAATATAGACACTTCATAAAGAACTTCCCTAAATTTACCTAAGAAGAAGCTGCGAAAAATCTTGAAGAAGGCTGGAAACAAGAAAAGAGAGGAAAAAAAAAACCCTAGCTATACTAGTAACCTCGGAAAAGGGCAGGAAAAAACTTAGGAGAAACCCACAAAAATAGAATGAACCTTCATCAACAATCAATATGATGCTCTCGATATTGAATAGGGGGAAATCCTAGATTTGGAAACTGAGAACAAGGAAGACAGAATAGAAGGCAACAAGACTCAATCCCCTACAACAATCTCCCCAATAGTGGTAGAAGAGGTCAATGAGAAGGTACCTAATAGGAAGACCTCCCTTGGAGGAAATTGGGAAGATATGGTGGCAATAGATGAAGAGAACATTGGGAAAACAGATGAAAGATCTCCTTCTTCTAGGGGAACATGGGAAGAAATGGTTAAGCACATCAGGATCAACCCAAAGCATGCATCCCCAGGTTAATCATCATCTCAAGAAACCCAAGAAACAATAGGGATAGGGCCATCCCAGGCTATGAGAGAAAGAAAATATCAAAGGAAACAACGAGAGAAAGAAGCATAAAAAGAACTGGAACTAGGAAGGAAACTCAGCATAGAAGATACCGTACTGCTACAGAATGTCAAATATTCTAGAGCCAAAGACTTCAGATCCCAAGTAGGATCTCATACATCCAAGAAATAATTAGTCTCTTGGAATTGTAGAGGCCTAGGAGGGTCAACCAAGGTAGAAGATTTGAAAAACATCATAAATACTGAGAAACCAGACATTCTGCTTCTCCAAGAGACTAAGATGCCAAAAGATGAGGTTATGAGCAGATCATCTCTCTTCTATAAATTCAGTGTTGGGAAGGCCATTAGTTATATAGGCACTTCAGGAGGAATATAAACTTTTTGCAGAGAAGATAAATTCAATATCAAATCAACAAAAGAAAACACCCATTGGCTACTAGTTTAAGTGCAAACCAAAAGCAACATGGAATTGATTTACATTTGCAATGTATATGGGCCTACCCATTACACAGAAAAATGGATTTTTGGGAATCTTTACTCTCTTTAAAGGAGGACCTGGATGGGAAAGACATTATCATAGCTGGATATTTCAATACAACAAAATCAAGCTTGGAAAAAAGAGGAGGTTCGATCATAATTAGAGACTCTTTTGGTGAAAACTAGAAGATATGGTGACAGATCTAGATCTTCTAGATCCCATGCCCAAAAAAGGGAAATACACCTGGAGCAACAAGTGAACCAGACCAGGCCAAATTGCTACAAGACTATATCATTTTCTGGTAACTACAACCTTCATCCAAAAAGATATTATTCCTTCTTCTCACATTATTTCTTCAGCTACCTCTGACCATAAGCCCGTCTCCCTTTCATTCTCCTCTCCTTCAAACCTTGGGCCTATTCCCTTCAGATTCGACCCCCTATGGTTGAACAACGCCAAAAATATAGATCTTATTCACTCAGCCTGGAACTCTTCTTTCTTAGGTTCCCCCAACTTCATCTGGGGGTCTAAGCTTAGGATTTTCTGCTCTTCCCTGAAAAACTGGGAAGCAACCTCCTAGTTAGAACCTGCCATTGTAAAAAAAAGCCTTTAAACCAGTTTGAATACCCTCCACTCTAAAATGGACGCAATAGAGATCACTCTTGAAATATTAACTCAAGAAAAGGCCCTAAATTGTGAAATTCTAAAAGCAACCAGACATGAAGAAGAGTTTCTGAGAATAACATCTCGCCAACTCTGCAAAAGGGGGGAGATAAAAACACAAAATACTTCCATAAACAAACCAAAATCATACCGAACTTCAAATTCATCAACGAATTGAAAAACAACAGTAACCAAATTATCTCTGGGAAAGACAATATCAAGAAGTTGGCTTTGCATCACTTCAATCAACTATAATCTGATAGTGGCGAGACAGATCCTTTCTCCCAAGCTAATCTGCTATTAGGTATTCACTCCAAAATTTCTAATGAAGAGAACAAAGAGATGGAAAAGCCAATATTTGGAAATGAAATTATAGAAGTAATCTGGACCCTCCACCGTGACAAGTCCCCAAGACTAGACGGGGTTACGATTAACTTCTATCGAGCTGCTTGGGACATCATCAAAGAAGATATAAAGAAAATGCTAAATTGGACTAGGAAAAAAGATAAAATTGGAGGAGCCACAAATTCCACCTTCCTGGATTTGATCCCAAAAGAAAAAATCCTCTTTCGATGGAAATGTTCCATCCCATTTCCTTATGCAACACCTCTTACAAAATTCTTAACAAAACCCTCACTACTAGAATGGAAAATATCATGGCAAAGATTATTTCGGAAACACACAGAGGTTTCATTGCTGGAAGGAAGATCATGGATAATATAATCATTGTCCAAGAGGCTATCCATTCAATTATGGAATGAAAACAATAAGGTATGGCCATCGATATGGACATGGGAAACACATTTGACAGGGTCAATCACTTCTTTTTATTTGATATCATGCTCAAAATGGGATTTTCCAGAAAATTTTGCAGATGGATCAAAGCCTGCATAAGCATCCTGTGGATCACGCATCTGGTTAATTTCAGACCTGCTGGATTCTTCAAAGCCCCTTGAGTACTTCAAGGCTACCTGCTCTCCCCTCTTTTATATCTCAGTGTAGCAGAGTCTTTAAGCAAGAAGCTACAGGCCCTACAAAACAATGGAGAACTCAAAGGTCTAAATATTGCCATAGGAGTAAAAAATGCTAATCATGCTCAATATGCTAATGACACTATCCTTTTAGGAGGAGCCTCAGTCATAATTGCCGAAAGATTTAGAGATGTTATCTCCACATTTCTCAAAGCTTCAGATGGGAAAGTTAATGCTATTAAAACCAAAATTTGTGGTTGGAATTGTCCTGCTATAACCATGTCCAGGATAGCCAGGACTCTAGGATATGAAGGTAGTACAAACTGGAACTCCTTTAGCTATCTCGGAATCCTGATTCACATAGGAAAAAAAAAAAAATCTTATTGGAAAGAATTGGTGGAAAAAATTAAAAATAAAATTCACCCTTTGGGAGCTATCTGGCTCAACCTGATAGGGAAATTGATTCTTATCAATGTTGTTATGGAAGCATTCCTAATATTCACCTGCTCCATTTCACTAGCCCCCAATTCGATTATCCAGGATATTGAAAAATATCTTAGACGTTTCCTCTGGCAAGGAGGAAAACACAATGGCACTAAGAAACTTCATCTAATCAATTGGGAAACAGTGTGCAGGAAAAAATGCAGTGGAGGAGCGGGAGTCAAAGTTTGGCTACAATGAACCTTGCGTTGGGTGCAAAAATCATCTGGAAAATGATCTCAAGAAACAGATCCTGGTGGAAGGATGCATTAAGGAATAAATATCTAACAGGAAACAGAGACATATGCTTGTATGTCATTCCAATTGTCAAAAATGCATCATCGATCTGGAAGTTATGCCAAAATGGAGCATTCATCATCCAAGATGATCTACGATGGTCAATTGGAAACATAAGTAAAATATATATCTGGGAGGATTGCGTGGAGACTGCACATCAGCGTGACAGCTTTGTGGACCTCATGAATTGGATGGCCAGTCAAAAAATCTACACGATCAATGACATTTCTTGTTGGCATAGCAGTGGAAGATGGGTTGGGTGGAGAAACCTAAAAACGCCAAAACGTATATCGATCCTCCAAGGTTCGCTTCTGATCTACATCAATTTAACAGATTCTAGAAGCTGGGGAAAATTTGGAGTCTACACAGTGAAGGATGGATACAATTCAATTCAAAACAATAGCATAAAAGAAGTCCTCTGGGAAAATGTATGGAACATTGTCAGCCTCCCTAAAATTAATTTTTTTGCTGACTCTTAGCTCACCACAAAATCCTGACAGCCAAGAATTTAAAAAAGAGGGGAATTGAAGGACTGCCTAACTGCATTCTTTGCAAAAATGTGGAAGAAATGTAGAAACATCTTTTTCTGGACTGCCCCTTCTCCAATGAGGTATGGTGCTCAGCTCTTAAAGAGATTCAGTTTAATATCACTCTTCCTACAAATTGGAAAGATTTCTTCGCCTGTTGGAAAGACTATTACCAAGGTACTTTATTCAAAAAACCATATTTCTCGAGAGCGTGGGTTGTCTTCCCCAAATATGTCTGCTGGAAGATATGGATAGCTAGAAACAAAGGTTTATTTGAAAACTTGAATCTCTCTCTTGTTAGAATCTCCTCCTCTGCCAAAGAATTATGGACAAAAGCTCTTCTGTCCAAAGGACTGTGGCACTTCCATATTGAGCTGTTAAACTCCAATGAAAAAAGTTGGATTAGAGATCTCCTTTTCCCTCTTAATCCTACTCTGGAATATGCTAAAAAACCCACACTTTTAAGATGACATATCCGAAAGAACCCGAAAATTTTCAGTAGTTGGTGGACAAAGTTGGATTGTCATACTCTGCTCTTTTATGGGGCCTATAAAGGAAATAATGGATTGTCAGGTGCAGAAGGGGTAATTTTTTATCCAAGGGGGGAACAAACAGAAAGAATTTGCTTGGGGTCTAGGGAGAAACATCAACAACTATGCAGAGTGGTTAGCTTTATTGAAGGGGCTAGAAATTTCTATCACTCTTGGAATCAAAGATCTAGTAGTGTTTGGGGAATTGCTACTAGTCATTAGAGAGGTAAGGAGCTGGTCAGAAATTATAAAATCCCCTCCAGAAATATGCATCATATTTTCAATAGTCGTATTAGTGACTTTAATGCTGTCAACTTTCTTCATATCCTTTGTTCAAACAACCAATCTGTTGATCAAATGGCAAACAAAGGAGCGCAACTTGACTCTGGTTTCATGATTTGCAATGGGAACATTCCCGAATGCTGCTGAGTCCCTTGACATATTGGAATTTTTGTTTTTCATCCATTGAAGAATCCCAATCCACTGTCATTAAAATATTTTAGGACAGCTGCAAGATTTTTTTTGATATGTTCAACTTTTGTATACTCATTCTTGGGAAATTTGTAAGAATTTATAGTCATGTCAGATGTGGACTATTTCGAGATAATATTAATTTTGTAAGGGAAGAGCAGGATATTATGGTTTTTGAAGTCCTATGGACTCAATCCATCAACCAGCTATTGTAAATTTCTTCCTCTTTTTTAATACAATCACCACTTACCTGTTCTTGTTAAAAAAAAATGTCGACTTTAGAAGTGCTACAGAGTTTCCCTTCACAATGAGAGGCACTCTTAAAAGCTATAGGAATTATGGAATCCGAAATCATGTTGGCTAAGTTTATTCGTTCTGAGGTTAAACCATGCTTGCCATACCATGTGTCCTTTTCTATTGATGTCGTCCATGGTGTAAAAACCATTGGACGAACAATGATTGATGAAGGAGTGTCCACATGTGTGATGTCAATCTCTTGTTGGAAAGCTCTAGGATCCCCTGATTTGATCCCATCATACACTTTGCTAACTGCTTTCGACGGAAGATCTTTCCGTCCACATGGTATCTTGCCATGTTTCGAAATAAATTTGGCAGGAAAAGCAGTTTGCATTGAAATCAAAGTGGTTGATGCTCCTTTGGACTACAATATTCTTTTGGGGAGAAGTTGGACATATGCAATGTGTGCTATTCCTTTGTCTTTATTTCGAGTCCTAGTGTTTCCACATGAAGGAAAGATGGTTATAGTTGACTAGATGACGTATACTCGAAAGGGTTGTTTGGAGACCAATGAGTCTACCATACCCTTGATTGATCAATATAGATAGACCAATGAAAGTTTAGGATTTGGAATGTATACATAACAGATGGGAACATCCTATATAATGGCTCCCATAAATTACTTCGGTTCAATGATTATCTGGAAGAATATCTCTATGTTTGTGGATAGAACTAACCCCTGGGTCCTCCCTTCACAAGAGGAACCTCAAGTGACCCTATCAACAACAGAGGTATCTTATCAAGTTATATTTGATGTTGATGTTGATTCCATCACAACTCCTCTAGTCTCAGAAGAGTCGGATGAAGCCTACTTTCCTACATGGGCAAAGAACTCCACATATTATTACGATTGTTTAGATATGGTTTTTCCATCTGACGAAGCCATTCTGGAAGCCATGATTGGACCTGAAAAAATTTGTGAAGGCCTTCATCACAAATCCTTCATTCTTCTGGAACTAATAAAAATAGAAAATTTAGAGTTCCATGTGAGACTAGCATAAGGTGTTTATCTTCCCGTTAATCCTTTTCCTAGGGAGGAGATATTTTCCGAGAGGAACATGGAAAACAACTCCACCATGATCCTGATCAATATATATGTGAAACCGGATGTTGTGGAAAATGTACATATTGGTGCAAACTATTCTCCAGAAGAGATTGTTAGTTATACTTCCTTATTTAATGAATTCCATGACGTTTTCACTCGGTCATATGAGGAGATTCCATTTATTGATCCATCGATTGTAGAACATGAAATCCAAACCTATCCCAATGTAAAATTGGTTCGACAAAATATTAGACCTGTAAATCCACAGAAAGTGGAATTCATCAAGGCTGAAGTAGAAAATTTGTTGAAAGATGGATTTATCTACCCGATCTCTCTAACGAAATGGGTGTCCAATCCTATTCCGCTAGATAAAAAACAAGGGACCATACACATTTGCAAAGACTTTCAATATCTTAACAAGGCTTGTCCCAAGGACAACTTCCCTACACCATTCACTCATCAAATCCTTGATGCATGTGCGGGTAGAGAGGTGTTCTCCTTTATGGATGGTTTTTCAGGATATAATCAAAACAAAAGACCAACAAAAAATCACCTTTATTTGTCCTTGGGGTACATTCACATACAAGAATATTTCCTTCGGCTTAAATAATGTTGGAGCAACCTTTCAACGAGCAATGAATTTTCCTTTCCATGACATTAAGCACATTGTCGAGCCATACTTAGACGATCTTCCAGCCCATTATCAAAAGAGGAAGGATCATCCATACCATATTCATTTAATTTTTGAACGATCCAGACATTACAAGATTTGCTTAAATCCCCATAAGTGTGTCTTTTGTGTCAAGTCAGGGCGGTTACTTGGATTCATAGTTTTGAATAAAGGTATACAGGTGGCTCCGTTAAAATTTTAGGTGATAGTCAATCTTTCTCCTCCTCAATCTATCAAGAAGTTGCAAATTCTGTAGGGAAAGTATAACATTCTTCCACGATTTATAGTAAATTATGCCAAGATCACCAAGGGTTTCATGCGCTTTCTTAAGAAAGGCACCCCATTCTTGTGGGATAAAGCCGCACAACAATCGTTCGAGGCATTATCAAGGGAACTACTATCAAATTCTCTCTTACATCTACCAGACTACATGATATATTTTATATTGTATTTAGCTGCATCTCAGTCAACGATATGAGTGGTATTGGTTCAAGGAATATGATGAGCTCTAGGAGCATGTTTTATACTATATTATTCACGCTCTAGCAGGTCCTAAACTAAGGTACTTTCACGTCGGGAAAGTGGCTTTGGAAGTAGTTTATGTCATCCAAGGGTTGAGACACTATATTTTTCTAAGGACAACCACTGTGGTTGCGGATGTAAATCCTTTCCAATATGTTTTATCCCGATGAATAATCAGGGGAAAATTTAACAAATCGATCATCATTCTCCAAGAGTTTTAACTTGATTTCCAGTCTGCTAAATCTAAGAAGTACTTAGTGTTTGCGTAATTGATTTCAGAATTCTTGACTGAACAAATTGTAGTGGTAGAAGATGAATCATTTCCATATGAGTACATCTGATTAATACTGAATTTTGAGCCTTGGTATGGAGATATCCTCATATATCTCTAGAATTTGAAGTGTCCTGCAACCTTCTCGTGGGAAGGTCGACACAAACTAAGAGTGAATGCAAAGAAATATCTCATAATCGGTGATACATTATATAGAAGAGGGCTAGAATCCATTCTGCATCGGTGCCCGTCATGTCCTAAATGAATCTCATAGCAGAGCGTTTGGGGGCCATTTATCTGGGTGAGAAACAACCTCAAATATTTTACGTGATGGTTATTTATGCCCCTCCATCTTCAAAGATTGTGTGGAAGCAGTGAAACATTGTCATCTGTGTCAGCTTTACACCAGGAAAATGCGGTCACACCCTGCTCCCCTTTTTCCCATCATTGCGGTAGGCCCTTCACCAAGTTGGGGGTTGATTTCATGACATGAAACCTAGTGTCATTTGGGAGGCACAAGTATATAATTGTCGTTGTTGACTAATTCACGAAGTGGGAAGAGGAAATTCCTACCTTTAAAGTCGATGGTGAAACAACAATGTATTTTTTTTTCAACCATATTTTTGCTAGGTTCAGTATCCCGAAGAAGATTGTCATTGACCATAGCAATTACTTCCAGAATAACATGATGATCGAATTGACCACAATGCTAGGTTTTAGGAAAGACCATTCGTCTTCCTTCTACCCTCAAGGGAATGGACAAGTAGAGGTCGTCAATAAGACCTTGAAACCCATTCTTAAGCGCACAATAGGTGCGAGTAGGTAAAATTGGCATATCATGATGTATCCAACACTTTGGGCATACAAAATGAATGTGAAGACTGCCACGTGTTTCTCACCTTTCGTCTCGTTCATGGGGTAGAATTTGTCAGACCCGTTCAGTGCGAGATACCATCATAAAAAATTCTCATTCATTTACTTCCTGACACTACTGATATTGGGGAACATTTGCTAAATTTAGAGAATCTAGATGAACAATGCAGAGATGTGCTCACAACAAACGAGGCACACAAGAATCGGGTAAAAAACTAGTATGACAAAGCTTTAAAATCTAGGGTTTTCTTTGAAGGAGAACTTGTTTTGCTTTGGAGTCAGGACAAAGAACCCCTGGGGGTAGGAAAATATAAATCCATGTGGTTAGGATCGTACGTTGTGTCAAATGTTCTAAAGAAGGGAGCATATGAGTTAATTTACTATGATGGTAATAAGTTGTCATAGCCCCGAAACGATATCTACCTGAAAAGGTATTATTCCTAGGCACGATGTTTTTTGTGTATTATTATTGTATATTTTGTACAATATTTGTTACTAGTTAGTGTTTCTTACCTAGGTTGTTGTTTTTTTAGATGCCTTTGGAGTGGTTAATAGGGTTCGCTAATGGTGCTAGCCATCACACTTTCAATATTGCTTTAGATATTTGGGTCATTTATGCACCACAAGACAACTGGTTGCCTTAGGTGGCGCCTACCTAGGTCCCATGACTAATAATGTAGCTGAGTACAGTGTAGTCATTAAGATTCCATAGGATGTTATTTCACGTGGTATCACCTGTCTGGAAGTCAGGATTGACTCTTAGTTAGTTGTCTCTTTGCTTAATGGAGTTTACTAGGTGAGACGCCCTACTTTATTACGTCAGTTTTTAAGAATTAGTTTACTTGAAAGAAGTTTTGAACACATTGCATATCATCATGTTTCAAGGAATCAAAATACAATCACTGATGCATTTGTGAACTACATATTAGATTGGCACTTGTCACACACATTGACCAACCTCCACTAGTCGAACGAAGGTCCTGGGATGTCTGTCAAGTCAGACGGGTCCTATATTTGCATGTCATTCAAAATTTGTCAAACTCAAGTACATATGTATATACAGATTATGAACAAAAATTTCATAAAAAATAGATATTAAAATAAAAAGAAAAAACACTTACCCATATCTCCCCATGCTCCTCCAGCAGGGAGATCGAGATCTGGATCGCCTCGAAAGTCTAAGCCTGCATAGGGAAATTGATTCAATGCAGGCACCTGTTGGCTCCACCATGAGTATGCGTCATCATCATAACCGATATCGACTCCACCACCACCACCCAGTCAAAGAAATATATCACCCCACTACGTGAGTCTAGGTTCACAGGGTGGGGAGAGTGGTAGTGTAACAACAAGGCTAAGGGTAGGAACCCTCTCTAAGAAGAACGCTACTAGAATACTACGTAACCGAAGTTCTTCTTCCCTCCTCTCCTGCAATCATAAAGTTTTCTCTTCATTATCCATACTAATATCGAACACCAGTCATACATAACTCTTCGTAGGAACTCCACTGCTATGTGCATATGATTCCGTGAAACCAAATGTAAAGCAGATTATCCCTCTACTTTGACAATGGTGCTCACTATCAATTTCAAAGGAAATATAGTTATTTGTGCAATCGAGATTTAGGTCCCTGATTTCTAAGTCCCTGGTATACAATATGTGTTGATGTAACCTTGAACAATGAGAGGGTCTCCCCCTCGACCAATACCCTCCATGTTTAGGTGCCCCTCTGTGAGACAAAGTCATGACGAAATATATATCCTCTGATGTAAGCTCCAAGGTTTCTCCTTGGAGGTCAATCAAACCAATATCATGGTCCCATAATTTCACCAATTTCTCTATCAAGCGAACTTATTCCCTCATGTTTTATGTGCGATAAAACTTGAGTAAACCGCACCTTCGCAAAGCATTTAAAGTCACGGAATCTCCCATTGAAAGTCGATCCATGTCCTCATGTTCCCTTTCACGCAACTCAAGAACCATGGTCACCTACCCAAACAACATTTTAACCATTTATTTTGCTTAAAAACCTTCCTTACACAGTAACTGTGATTGTTCAGTATAAACAGTGCGATCCATTCATGGGTTGCTCATTGTCAACCCGCGGTTACAATGTGAAATCGCAACTTCAAAGAAGGATGCCCAATATTATTGCATAGTGCCCTTAGGGCAGGCCAACAACCCAAAATAAAACATGAAATTTAAAAATTAAAGGCATTAAAATGAAGCAGAGGGAGATAGAATCACCTGCACTTCGTGGAATGAAGAATCGTCCACTGGATTTCCCACACAGATCATTTGAAATAGAGAGGTAAAATGGTCCAAATTTGGTAAAACCTCAAATGGTATGTTTTTTATTTTATTTTCAACTATTTATAGTAAAACTCTTTTAATTTTTACCCACTTTTGTATAGTTTATGTTATTATGTCACATGAACTAATACAATTTGATTTTACCTAAGTTTTATAGGTCCTGGATGAATTGAAACATGATTTCCTTTGTATTTAGGGTAGGATTTGGTCCCCATGACATATTTTGCACTTATACCTTATCCTCCTTTGAACTATAGGATATATTTTCATCCATGGACTACGATGTATGACCACTCTTTACCTTGTAAACATCGTTGTTTTTCCATGGTTGGGGCCTCCTTTACATAGGTAACCCTAGTTAGAACATTTTATTGTCATTTTGGTACCCATGCCGCAGTTGTGTTAGGTTGTGGGAGCCTTTGTAGTCGTTTTTCATACCAAAATGAACCTAATTTTTCATCTTTTACCAAGCTACCCTTTATTATAAGGCTCTCGCCCTTATGGGGTTATCTTTAAGCCCTAGTTTGACTCCTTAAAATTGATTGGATAGTCGAGTTACTTGTTTGTTCATACTTGTTAAAGTAATTGAATGATCATCCACATCGGTGATAGTTTAACCCTTTTTTAGACCATGTGGATTACTTATGAAAAATGAATACTCTTATTTCTTTGGAATCTAGAAGAGTATCTTCAGGCATAGCTTTATATCTTTTTTGGACCTGGTGGATTAACTTTACGGAAAAGGAACGTGTTTGAGCTTAGTTTTATCTTTTTTGTGCTCTGGACCTAAACATGAAAAATATTTTGAGCATTCTTTATGTCATTGTCATGCTCTTTAAACCCTAATACAAAACATCAAGTTTACTGTTGTTTGTCCCATTCTCGTCAATAAATAGAACTTTCGAGTGATATTGACTTCCTTCACACTCGTTAAACTAAGTCTATGTGCTTGCTTTTGAAGGAGCGTCTGTTGGGTGATAGTTTACCCCTTTTTCGGACCTTGCCGACTAAGTACAAAAAAATTGTACCTTAGTTTTTTGGAAGCTAAGAGTGTTCTCCTTTGGATTGTTTTATAATTTTTCAGACTTAGGAGACTAAATTTGCGAAAAATCACCCCCCTAGAGTCTTCTTTGGAGTTTTAAAACTCTTAAAACTATGAAAGCATCGATGAGCATTCACTAATTTGGGCTCATAAAATCCATGGATCAGTAACATATGAAGCATTATTGTCTCTTCTCTTCAAGCTTGTAAAAAATGAAGAAAGACTCGAGTTGACTTTCTTGGACTTGTTAAAACTTAACAAGAAAGGAAAGGAAGAATTTCACTCTTTGGGTTATAAGTTTGTTGGAAGCATGTCATCCTTGAACAAAGCACTCGTTTGAGCCTTCCGATACTCATGTATCAATTTTTCACTTCTCAATTCAACTATCACTTCGAGTCATTGCTCCTCCACTTATCCTTAATACATGGGGAATCTGTCCATGTCTCCTACATGACAGATAAGTCTAGTTGTACAATTTGAAAGTCTAAATATGCCTTAGGTCATCTCTATGTCGTGCTCACTATTCAAGGATCTGCAAACCCTGTCTGATCATCCTAATCCCTATCATTCTTATTCCTGATATTTCCTTGTGTCTACCTTCCCTTATCCAAACTCCCAGTTACTCTTGTGATTTGTTGAAGGATTCATTTCCTTCCTCGTCGCACCACAACTTCTGATTAGTACCTCCTGCAGAAGAATACCTAGAGTTCCAAAGATGGTACCTTAGGATTTATTACTCATATTGGTGGACTCCTTTGCATAAGTTGTTAGTCTGATTAATTCACTAACACTCTGATGGATTCATTCCATGTTTGAATTCAACTCATATATTCAAATGGTATGATTCACACTAGTTTCTATGGATTTGGACGAAGACCTTAGGTTACAACCTCCATAACCTAAGTTGTGCAAGATTGTGCTATGCTTTGTGACACTACTTCTAGATATTGAAGACTCATCGTTATCATTATTGTGTCTTTGATCCACCATTGTAAAACATGCATGGCCATGTTGCCTGTACTATATGATGTAATTAAATATTGTTAAGTATTCCACTTTATTGAACATGGCATCCTCAGTAATGATTTTGTACATGAATTTGATCTATTTGTTTCAGGTACATCTCTACGACCTTGATAATTGAGTCTCTCCATGATTAAATATTTGTAATGTATTTCGGCAATGACTTCCCTCTAACCTCATACATTAGGGGGCATCTGTTATACCATGAAATACCACTTCTCCATCCGAGTACTGACACTGAGGATGTCGATACACAAAAGGATATTATGGATATAAGTATCCTAAAAACTATAGATGAATTATCCTTAATGCACATTACTTCATTCAGCCTTTCCCATGTTTTTAAAGGAGTTTGTCTTGCATTCCCGACTCCTTTCATTGCAATTCTCTAGTCATTCATGGGTAGCGCCATATGCAACACGTGAATGGATGATCAAATGTTGTATTCACGGGTTACCTTCATAAGAGTCGTGATTCATTCACAAGCTTCCAATATATGCACCCACAATTACCTTAAGACAAAAAATAAAATAAAGACATGATTAGTCAGGGATAGTTGGGTTCGAAATCATAACTTCCCCAACCTTCGTAACCATCTTAGGCCTCGTAACTTCTCCTCTTAAGCAAGTATAAATAGAGGGGAGGGGTAGAGGATGGGGAAATGAAGTTAGAAGGGAAAGGTTATGCTGGAGGAATACATTGGAGAAAGGAGCAAGAGAGCTCATTTCCTAGTCAACATAGAGGCTTGTCTCAGATAGGGTTATATCATTCCCTTCTACTTATGAATAAAGAGTGATTTTATTCCACATTTTGTGTATTAAAGTTATTATTGTTATGATATATGAAATACATTGTTGTTTATCTTTATATGCAATTATAATGTTTCATTCTTCCTTATATAACAACTAAGATCTATGTGGCTAGATATCAATCTCTTTTGCAGGTGTTGAAGACCTGGAGCTTCTGGAGCATTTGGAGAAAAGACTAAATCTTGGATTAGCCTTCATTAGTAAGGTACATGTTCTTTCTGTCATATTTCCCTCATAAATTTTTATGTAATGTTGTATATTTGCAAGTCAAAAGTTAGTATGTTGGTGATCCTAGGACCCTATTTCATAAGGTAGATTCCCCGAACAACAACCTTGCAACCCTAAAATCTCAAAAAATGTTAATTATGTTGAATTCTAGTTCCCAAACCACTATACACAAATATACAAAGTCTCTCATGGGTATATACAAAGAGTGCATACAACTAAAATAACATCAAGTGGAATCCATACAGACCCCAAATTACACATAAACAAAGATGTTAAATGTCCTATAGAATCCAAAAAAAATCACGTTGCAACAAATAATTACATATATCAAAATCCTTGCCTATATTGGTATTTTATTCATCAATAACACCTTGTGCCCCCTCCTCTATAGGTGGGGTTTAGGGGTTTGGGGAGAAATTTAAGGTGATTACATGGAAAGGGGGGCATAGTTATGGAGTGCGGGTTTTTGGGTTGGAGAGAGAGGGAGAGGCAATTGAGAAGAGTGGGGGTAGAGAAAGAGTAGGAAGAGGGGGGTTAGAGGTAGGGAGAGGAGGAGATGGGGTGGGTTGTAATAGTTGGGGCGAATTGGGGGGTTAGTGTGAGTTAGTGGGAAGATGGGATGTGTGTGTGTGAGAGAGAGAGAGAGAGAGAGAGAGAGAGAGAGAGAGAGAGGATGGGTGTTAGTGGTAAGGGGTGACATGTAGATGTGTGTGGGTGTGTGTGTGTGTGTGTGTGAGGGAGGGAGAGAGAGGGTTGGGGTATAGATAGGGGGTTGGGGTTGAGTGTAGTTGGATGAGTTGGGGAGTGAGAGAAAGTAGAGAATGGGTTTGTACAATTTTCTAATGAACCAAGGGAGAGCTCCTGTAACTTAGTGAACAATATTTTTCATTCCCTAGACAATACACAAACATGTTTTCGATTAACCGTAGTTCCACCAATAATGCTCATGGTTCCACGAACAATGCTCATGGTTCCACCAATAAGGTTCATGTTTCCACCAATAATGTTCATGTTTCCATAACTATAGCTCATGGTTCCACCATCGATACTCATGGTTCCATGAATAGAGCTCATGGTTCTACCATTAATTTTCATAGTTCCACCAACAATGTTCATGGTTCCATAAATAGAGCTCATGGTTCTACGAACAATGCTCATGGTTCCACCAATAAGGTTCATGTTTCCACCAATAATGTTCATGTTTCCATAACTATAGCTCATGGTTCCACCATCGATACTCATGGTTCCATGAATAGAGCTCATGGTTCTACCATTAATTTTCATAGTTCCACCAACAATGTTCATGGTTCCATAAATAGAGCTCATGGTTCCACCAACAATGTTAGTGGTTCCACCAATAATGTTAATGGTTCCATAAATATAGCTCATGGTTCCACCATTAATGCTCTTTGTTCCATAAATAGACCTCATGGTTCCACCAACAATGCCCATGGTTCCACCAATAATGTTCATGGATCCATTAGATTTGTTTGAGATTCAACCACTAAATGTGCAATATTCTGCCACGAAATACGTCCATGTTTTTTTCTTCGAGGTTCGATATGCATTGTTTAGGAATACACCACCTTGTGACCATGTATGCATTATTCACAAAATGGGCCATGGTCTGTAAATAATGCTTAGGATATTCATGGTCCTTATATGCACATGATTCCTCCTGCATTGTTCACAATTCCATCAAAATTGTCCATGGTCCCATTTACATTCTTCATGGTTCCACTCCTAAAATGCTCATTTTCCATGAATTTTGTTCCAGGTTCCTTGCATGGTTCCACCACCTTGAAACAGTTACTCATGGGTCCACCTCTAATGGTCATGGTTCCATAAATAGAGCTCATGGTTCTACCATCAATGCTCATGGTTCCGTCAACAATTATCATGGCTCCTTCAATAATGCTCACTTGCTTCTTGAGGTGGGGAGACCTTTCACTGAGCAGAGCTTCAAATACAACAATATTTGGAAAAGGAATTCCATAAGCTATGAGCTCTCTAAATAAACTCTTAATAGAAAAACCATAACTTTTTTGGCCTCATTATTAATGAGTGGAAACTATGTAGTGGATCTTACTGGATAAATACGACTATTTTAAATTAAATAATTGTCCACTAATTATCTAATGGGCCTTACATTAAATGGCCACATATATTAATGGGCCTTTAAGGAATATAGCCACATACATTAATTGATTAAATCCTCGGTACTCGAAGTTAGGGGAGTAGGGTAGGACCCTAATAATTTATATAACTTACTCTAGTGGGTACATCCATCCACAACAAAAATATCAGGATTGAATTTATTCTCTCGAATGAAATGAGCTCTATGTTAAACCAAGGACTAATTAGGGCAAAAAGGGGTTACATAATTACCTTGTCTAGTCAATTGATCAAAGAAACCAATGAGAAGCTTGTTATTTTGGACGATTCCTTTTGGGGATCCTCAACCCTCATTCCATTACATGCAAAAGACCTCTTCAAAGAAAATAAGCATCATTAAACAAAAAAAATTACAATAAACATTAAAGATTGGTTGTGGAACCTAAAGACTATATATGGACAAGGGAGGATTATTTAATCCTAACACCACCCCTTAATCCTAAATTGGACAACTTGGGCCCTGGAAACTAGGCCAAAAGTCACCCATACAATCTAAAAGAAATAAAAGTTGCTTAATAAACTAAGAGAAATGGGGAAAACCTCACGGGAACCCCGCCCCCTGCGCCCCCCCACCCCCCACAAAATAAGAAATGAATCAGGAAAACAAGTTATACTTGAGAGGAAATTTTCCTCTTTGGGTAAAAACTTGTAAAATTTTGCTGCACTTTGTAGCTCTGTGGAGCATCCATGCAGAATCATGGTTTTTCTATGCCAATTAATATCCTAGGACTGTGCATGTGAACCTTTCTATCTTCTTCCGATTTGTTGAATGCTTCTTTTGTCTCTTCTTTCCAGGGGAGGAATGGAATGATCTACTTTGTTCTTTAGTGGGCCAAATTGTGGATCATTCACTATCATCAAGTAGAATATCTATGGAAGTTTGTTGAACCACTCTGTAGGCAACGAAGCTATGTGAGAGAGTGTAACAGTTTCATTCTGATACTAGGACCTCATTTTTCTTCTATCATCTAGATCCCCAGTATTATTCCCAACTTATTTAATGAGCTTTTCATCCCATTTAGGCTTCTGATTCAGAATAGGAGCTGGATAATCTTGAGGTACAATCTCAAAATCAAGATCATGTTGATCGTGTTCCTCATCTTCTGAAACTGAAATTTTAGACAACATATCATTATCTACAAATGGAGATGAAAGAGAGTTTATACCCCCCCTTTCGAATGGTTGTTGAGATTGTGTTGGCGCTAAGCTCACCATCCATCTTGGCATTTAGCTCGTCATCTAGCCGTCGCGCAAAATACGCTGATCGTTTGCCATGTTTTCCCTAGATCGACGCACATTCACCTTGTAGATCAGTGTTCCATTTAGTTCACCATTCAGCCCACTTATCAGCCTGCACGTTGTCCATAATTAATTTTGGGCATTTGAACATGAAACAACCTGTAATCTCCTTCGCTCGACATCACGCCAACCATCTCTGTACTGGACCGAAGCATTTAACTCATCCTCTGGAAGGATCGCCACCTAGCTGCTCGTTATCGATGCGTTTAAAGGGTTGGACATTTGCTGTTTACTCATGGGATCCTCTGTTTTAATATTAAACTTTCACAAACCTGTGCATTTAATGGATGGAACAGCCTGCGTTCTAGAAGACCGATTGTGTCATCGTATTTGCTCTACACAACATCACCAGTCCACATGCTCGCGCTGATGAAAGACCTACGTTCAAGAACCTGCTGCTGTGTACAAAACTGCGTTGACCACCAGTCCATTCTCCACGCTAAGGAAGGGATCATTGCCACATAAAGCATGCTGAAGAAGCCTATCCACGCTAAAGAAGGGGTAGACTCGCTATATTATACCACAATCACCCTGAAAGAAGAGCTAGACCATGCGTTGGTTGTAAATCAATTATGTGCTCTAAAGATTGCCTAAAATTAGAGAACAATAGACCTTTAGGGTCGACTTGCTCATCTCTTATGTAAACTATATATATCAGTCTCTGAATACAAAGCAAAGTTAGCCATAGTCAGAAGTCAGTTAGTCATAGTTTTTATAAGCGTTGTAATTTTGTTTCTGAAGTTAAAAAAAGAGTTGTATGCATTGATGTTGAAGAGTACATTTGAGTAGGAGTTAGCAGACTTCACCCCTGATTGTTGAGAGGGACCCTCATTAACCAGAGGTTCATTTCCTTGTTTAGTTTAGTTGTTTCTTTTCCATTTTAGCTAGTTTAGTTTAATTTCCTGTTTGTTTGCATTAGATAATAGTAAATGCTACTTTATTTTATTTCATGTATTGCATTAGCTTAGTTTTATTTCAGCAATTAAATAAGTAGATGCATGCATAACTTTGCTTTCATTCAGTTGTTTCCAGTCATTTGTTTTCAGTTATTTTCTTATTAGTTAGTTTATTTACAGTCATTTCATTTCAGTATTGTTTTTAGTTTTTATTTCTAAGATTTAGTCTTGTTTATTTATTTCCTGTTATGAACTTGCTTATATAAAATAGTTTGCTTTCATTTAAATTCAATTTTGTTTATTTATTTCTTGCCATGAATTTGTTTAAGTTAATTTCCAGTTTGTTTAAGTTAATTTCCAGTTTACTAATTAGTTTACAATGCAATGATTTTTTGTTTTTTTAATTTGTTGATTAAATAGGTTTGTTTATTGATTCCATGCATTAGGTTTAGAACTGCATAACTTCAGCTCAAGAATTAATTCATTTAGATTAGTTTTTACCATTTTTACTGTACGGACCGCCATTCAGACTGTCTGTCTAGTCTGCCATTCAGTCACTCTTTACAGACCTACTGTTCAGTCTGTCATTTAACCCTTGGTTCTGTTTTTAATGTTTTTATGCATATTTTAGATTGTTTCTAGTTTTGTTTTGTCAATATGTGGATTATGCTTGTAGTTGGTAATTTTATTTAATCATTTCAATTAAAGTTTGATTGTTTTAGGTTATTGATTAAAGTTTTGTTATTCTTCTTTTATTTTATTTTTAAATTAAATATGGATTAAGTTGTTCTTATTTTCTAATTTTGTTTTACTGTTGTTTTACGTCTTTGTTTGCATATAGAGTGTAGGGTTAGATGTATTATTTTTAAGAGGAAGTTAAGTTAATTGTAATCATAGGAATTATTCTTGTTTTTGGTATGTGTTTATTGAAGAATAAAGTTTAAATATCTTTATTAAGTTTTCTAGTTGCTTCTATTTGTTATCTTTATTAAGTTTTCTATTTGCTTTTTCAGTTTTCTATTTTTTATAGGATAAGTTGTCTTGCCTTCCGCTTAAAGAGTAGTTTGTTGGTTATTTGTCAATTCAGTTGTTATAATTTCTTTTATGTATGAGTTAGTGTCTGAAGTTATAAGTATTATTGTTTATGTCTTTCTTTTTAGTAGTTGTTTAGAATCTGATATTCTAGTCCAGTCCAATTATGTAAATAGTCTTAGGAGTTTGACTCGTTTTTTCATTTTGAAAGATATTTCGATCTTTTGTTTATTAGAATATCTCCACAACACCGTAAGATCCTTTTTACCTTTGCATATATTTTGTATCAACTCTAAGCCTACCATCCCTGGTCAATAATTAAATATTAGGTGTATTTAAGATAATAGAAAACACCCAAACACCTTCGCTATAATCTTCCTAGTTGAGATATTTGAAATCTCCATTGAGTCAGGACTAGATCCAACTTGCTTTGGCGAGTCAGTATGTGTCATCTGATAAACATATGACAAATTTGTTGCAAGATAGGGCACATAGAGTAAATTCTTGAAATCACCATGTTGGATTTTAATAGAACCTCTACCTGCTGTTGGGATTTGTGAATTATCCCCCATATGAATGCTAGTTCCTCTTGAGAGATTGAGAGCGGTGAAGGATTATCTAGAGGAAATGATGTGGTTGGATGCTACAAAATCTATTAAATAAGCCTTCGATAGAGTGAGGCTTTCTTTCAAGGCATGGAACCTCTCATGATCTTCTATTGATTGTCCAACATCAGACTTCTTTGCTCCTTGTGGAAGGGAAACATTTTTCTGTTCAAGGAGTGTTGACAACTAGTTGATGGTCTTCTTCATGCACTGGCTCTCTAGGTGAAAGCCTCTCATATAGTATGGGCATCTAATCTTCTCTAATTTCTTCTTTTTCTTGGAACTCGAGGTTCCATTGGAAGATCTCTGATTCTCCTTTGGATTCGAATCAATGATTTTGGACTCCTTCCCTTTGTCCTTCCCTCTGGCTTGTGCATTGTTTGAGTTTGATATAAAAATTGATTGATTCTTGGAGGTTTGAATCAATCCCATTTGAACTAATTTATCTTTATATTGTATTAAGGACTCAACAAGATCACCTAGAGAAGGAACCTTCCTATTGGGGATGGAAGCGCTTTCGGAATGGAATGTAGAGACAAACACTGAGTACTAAGAGCTAAGTTTGCTTAGTACATACAACACAAGTTGCTCATCTTTCCTCTCTAATCGACATTGTTTGTATTGCAGTACTAGTAACTTGTATTTTGTAAAGAATTGGTGAATAGATTCGAAAATGTTGGGATGTGAAGAAAGTAGCTCATTGTCCAATATATTCCCTCGAAGCTCATCTTATTTTCCAAAAAAAGATTCAATCTTTTCCGAATCTTCCTTCGAAGTCGTAATTCCCTCAAGATGGAACAAAAGATCTTGGGAGATATGAGTGCACATGAAGCTGAAGGCCTCATCAAGTCGATTAAAAAATTTGTTCTTCTCAACATACTACCGGGGCTCAATTTATCTTCCCACTGTCATCCTATACAGGCCAACCTTGTGCAAGGCTACCTGCATATCTTCCCTCCAATTAGAATAGTTGAAGGGTGTAAGGATTCAGGGTACGAGAGCTTAAGAATTCATCTATATGTATGTTGAAACAATCAATTCCTAAAGAAGCTACATAGGTACCTGTAAATTACACTGCAAAAAAAAAATCACAATCATGTCAATTTCAAGCCTTTCCACCTCGACATGTACACTTTCTTGGAGTCTGTCACACATGGATAGACTTCTCTGAATAGAATTCGGAGGGAGAAATGCTATCATTCCAGGATTTATGTGGAAACTCAACTGCTTCTGGTGTACAATGGAGATCGAACAAGACTTGTTGATAGCCTGAACAAGGACCTGATACCATGTTAAATTATTGAACCATTGATCTACAGGAAAATGAGAGAAATTGAGAGGTGAATTGTGCAATGGAATATCAATAACAATGCACACTGAACAAGACAAATTTGAGACAAAATTGATAAGAATTGATTTGTTAATTACAACAATAATCTTCATTATTCCTAGCAGTTTACAATAGTATTACAGTAAGGAGAATTTGAATCATGTGGATAAGATTTGAATATACCAACTAACCTGACTAACTCACTAACTAAGAGTGTCTAAATCATTGCATGGGTGCCACTAGACTACTCATGATGTCTAAATCAGTCTGACAACTATTTAAACTAGTTAAACTGATGAGGTAGGTGGAAAAAGGCGACACTTTCCCATGCAACCATGCAAAACTGGCTCTAGAATAACTGAGAGTGATTTAACTAAATGTGACTAAAGGTTGACTCAGCATAACTACCTACCTACCACAACCAACTGATGGAGGTTGTTGGTGGCACTTAGAATGGATCCTATAATGTAGGGATTAGTATCATATGCACATAAACTCATGCATGAACAATGCAGTAAGTGGGAGTTAACCTCTATATGTGTTCCCCACACTCTAGTGTAGTAATAATGTCTCCCTATGCTAGACAAGATGATCAAATAGACTATATATGGATAAGGGAGTATTATTTAATCCTAACACTTCCAATGGGCCACCATCACTGAAATTATCTACCTCTTTCATAACACTAAGATCAGTGAACACTAAATGAAGGCATGGGGAGGCAGATAAATATTGTAAGTGGGGAGTTATGGTAGGTTACAAGGAATGTACAACATGCATGTAACCAAACCACTTCTTGCTTGACATAGGAGTAATTACCCTCCCACCATAGATCCCATGATTTTTTTCCCTAATACGTAGACTACATCCATGGTGTAAGCAGGGATAAGACCCACCACAAAATTGATAATTCCCAATTGACTAAGAATTCTTAGGTACACAACCAAATATCAGATACCCTAATTCATAGAGTCTGTGAAACCATCCCCAAAATGCCATTGCAAATGGATTTTTTGGAGCACTTACTAACAAGGAGTGAAAATTTCACAAATCAAACTCCACTTTAAGATTAATAAACCCTAACCACCATTTTCAATGGAGAATAAATTCAACAACTTTATATTTTCACTCACCTCGCAATTTTAAACTATATGTTAATGGGGGATTTAAGGAGACCTATGTAGAGCGACCAAGAGCACCAATATCCTACATGGTGCTGACACCCCCATGTCCAAATATACATGCACTAATTTTTCAAATTAGGCTTCTAGTTTGAGAGGGACAAGACTCTCCATACTAAAATGAACAATTACTAATTGATGAAGAACCCCACACACAACTAAACAACAAAAATCTCAATTCACAGATTGAAACCTTAGTGCGAAAAGACAACCATCGAGTCTGGAAATCCACCCTTAATCTTGGTGCAAATAGGCCTAACCATAGATGTCTCCCTGCTACCACCATCCCCCTCCCCCACCGCTACCCACTTCAGTTTCTAAAACAGTTGTCATACTTACAACACTAATAAAAAAGTAGATAAACCAATTTCAAGATAAACAAAATAAATACATCAAATTCTTACCCAAATCAAACCATAATGAATGTTGAAACCTAAAAAACTATACATACATATAAATACCAAAACATGGTCATTATATGTCCACAAAAACATAATAAAAACAAACATCATAATATGATACACTACAAAATAAACATTACATTCATATTAATATAATTTAGATATCTAAAAATAATGAGTAGGTGATCTTACTGTATTTTTACCCTTTTTAATCTTTTAATATCTTTTAAAACAACGCGTGATTTTACTAGGTTTTCACCCCTTTTAATTTTTTAAAATCTTTTAAAACAACGCTACATAGAAGCAAATTCCCTACTGAAGTAGTTTTAACAATGGATGTCTATGTTATTTTCCTGGGCTAGGAATAATTTCTCTTTGACTAATTCCATATTTTTCAATGTGCCATGGGGTTGCTTGGACTGGAAATCCAATTCCATATTTGGAATGTCCCACTTGGTCTCGTGAACATGAAATCCTATTAAAATTATGTGTTAACAATGTACCTTCTTAAAAGTAGTGTGTACTTATGAGTTTACAACTTCGGGGATTAATAAATATCTTGTTGCACAATATTTAATGTGATGACAGCTGCGTGACAGGCCGTTGGATCTCAAGCTGCTTGAGATCCAACAGCCTGCTGCGCAGGTGCTGTCGCATTAAAGCCTATGCAACATGCTAGCTAATTTTTGCCTACAACTTCAACCTTTTATGTGTCATTATGTAGGTGTTCTCATTAGAGTGGCCCATAAACATGGAACCACAACAAACTATGAGTTGTTGAAATACTTAATTCAAATGGCTTTGGGTGATTTGAAAAGTCATCATTATAAGAGATATGATACCATTGAGTGGGTTGTTGCATCTAATAAAGTATTATTCAACTTGCACGATGGATTTACATAAAAAGAAACCTCTAAATGGCGAGTCCTTTTAAGTTGTGAAGCAAGCATCTGGTCATATTGGTTACAAAACATAATATTCCTATAAAATAGGCCTCTAAAAACGAATAATCCCATAAATATAGGCCTCCATAGATCCTAAATATTCCAATATAAGGACATGTAATCCATGGAAAGCGACTCAAAAAACATAGTAAAAGCTTACATCCACAAAATGATAGTCCAACTTGTCATTACTAATTCAACCATAAACCAAAAGGAAACATAAAATGAAATAGCAACATCACCAAAATAAATAAACCAAAAGGAAACCAGAAATGAAATTGCAACATCACCAAAATATAAAATATGGGACTGATTTAATAAGGTATTGAAAAATCCAATCAATATCCTTTACTGGAAACCTGTCATAATCCATCAAAGATATTATATGCAATATAAGAAAAATATTTTTGGAACCAAAAAATCAAGCATGCAAACTGTCATATTATAAGTTATGCCTGTCCATTAGACTTGAATGACCGATTATTCAAGGATGGTATGTTCTAGTATTGTTCATGATCTTACTACACACATCCACCCTCCTCATAGTGTATCTGTAACTATCCTTGCTCCATCATATTATTGTCTTGATAAATTTGATAAAAAATAATTCCTTCCTGTTCTTGTAAAGCAACCTTGGATAAAAAAATATGCATCTTGATTGTATACCCTATATACATGCTCAAAAATGATATTTGAAAAGTATTTAATCAGCTCTAAAATATTTTGCATCCAACAACTAAGTTGAACAATTTGCAATTCTTATTTGTCATTGAGCCAGTCAATGAGTGTTTTTGAATCACCCATCACATTGATATCTAATACCCCAGCATGTTTTGTGAAATATAATAGCATCCAGAGGCCTATTAACTCCAATATAGTGTTAGTACCTGGCCCAAAATTCATCATCGTTCTGTAACATCTATTTTCAATGATCCATATAAAAACCCCAACTCCCCCTTTGGAAGCTTCCACCTGCGATGCCCTATTAAAAAAGACTTTGCATCTATCTGAAGGAAAAAACTAGTTGTCCGTGCCTTGGAATTATTTTCCTATTCTCTGTTATCGAACTGCCATCATATGACTCCATGATTCTTTGACAAGTACCTGAAACACAAGGCTTGATCCCCTCAAACACATATCGATTGTGCATCTTCCAAACCTCCTAGCAAATCATCACCGTCAGGTCTAGGGCGAAAAATGTTAAAGTGCATGTGAAGTGTTTTATTATATTACATTAATTATAATTTTGATACCTATGAATTTTGATTTAATTGACCTAATATTAAATTATGTGTGATCAGATACACATGTAATAAATGTTGAAATTGAGATAACATTTAGCAAGAAGGTAGGGTATTTGTCATATGGATTTGTCCATCTCTTATTTGTATGGGAAGTACATGTGTCATTTGGATGGAAAGTATGTTGTTCAAAATGATGTTTTTTTAAGATAACATTTAGTAAGAAGGTAGGGTATTTGTCATATGGATTTGTCCATCTCTTATTTGTATGGGAAGTACATGTGTCATTTGCATGGAAAGTATGTTGTTCAAAATGATTTTTTTTTTTATCTATGGTTGGTGATCTTGGTATATCAATATCAAACCCCCCCAAACCCTTATAAAAAATATGTTATAGCCTTAGAACGTAGTGTTTGAAATTGCACAATGTTCTTGTTCATATGTCAGTAATTCTCATGATTGATTCCCACGACTTAATTGTTGCACTCTACTGGAGACTTAACTATGCATCCCACATTAATCACATTCCACATTAATCCCATTGATACCATTATTGTCTTTATTTCATATTTATAATTTCCTTTGAATCAATTTGATACGATATTGTATAGGTTACTCTAATTAAATCTAATCTTATTCATGTGGTAAAGCATAAATGAGTTCAGGGGAAGCCTCATCGATGGAAGGGTAGAATTCAAGTCCTTGAATGTTTCTCGATAGAAGCTCCATTTTCAAACATATGTATATAGAGGTGTGTTCTATCCTCTTCAAGTACTTAGAGGATCCATCTCTCCCACAATATCGTAGTTGATCATTTTAAGGATTGCTCCAATATTCTCTGATGTGGAAAACTTGAATAGGTAGGGGTATTTATCACATTCCACACACTAACATTAATTTGGAAAATGGATAAACCATTAATTAAAGATTTCATTAATATCATCGTTCTTTATATAAAATAATGCCTCGAGATTTTGTGCATGATTTAGTGTCCATCTTGTTTACGACTTTGTGCATGTGTTTGCAACATGATGATGTGTCGATTTTTTTTGGACTATGTGGTGGATGTTAAGATGAAAAATGAAATGGTGTGATGGAATGCAGATTTGAAGAAGAGATTGTAGAGAATTAGATTAATTGGCAACAACAAGAGGAGAAAATGCATTGAATTTGAGAGGTTGAGAGGTGAAGGATATTCTATTGGCTTACTACAACAATGCATGTGGAAGGTGAAAGCAACATATAATCCCATATTGTGTAGTATTATGATGGAGAGCACATAGCTGTGGAATACTAAGCTCCATCAAAACTTCATGATCAAGAATCAAGTGAAATCCCAGACTTACAATCATTGTTGTGTAATTGGCTATTCTCTTATAAAAAATAAGTAAGGACGCCACTCCCAATTGGTGTACTTATTTTGTGTTATTTGGATTCCATTGGAGAATAAACTCTACTTATTTATTGTTATAGTTGGACTCGATACAAAATTGCAATAGTATTTAGCATTACATCACACAAGTTAATTTTTCTTTCAAACTGACTAAACATGAATCGACAAGTATGAACAAATACAAAGTACATAGCGAGATGAAGAGATGGACTTAGAGTTTCCTGAAGATCCCAGATTAGAGTTGCAAATACAGGTTGATATTATATAGAACTTTGTTAAAAATATATATTACCTTTGTTGTTGCATGAAGATAAATACCTTGGAGCTTTGAAAAATACGAAACACGAAGCCAAAAGTGTGCTTCATTAGGGGGAGATGGTATCCAACTTTAGAGAGATCGAGTAAATCAACACAAAATGGAATTGACTAAGATCATAGTTGCACACGGAAACATCGATACCCTAGATGATTGGGAAACACTAGTGGGGATGAGTTATCAATACAGCTTCTTTGTTATATCTTGAGCACATTTTCATCAAGATAACATATTCAAAGCTCTAATAATAATAATATAGTTGCATTTGCCATTGCATCAAGTTATGAAATAATATTTAATATTGAATCTCTATGAATTAAGATTTAGATTGAAAATTTGTTTAACAAATGTGGATAAGTTGGTAAACAATGTGGTCGTAGTTTGTCTTCAAGAGAATCAATCCCTAAAGCTTCACTATCTTAGCCTTAATGTGCCATAGGATAGTTCAAATATGAGTACATAATTATGATGTTATCTCTGTAGCTTAGGATAATAGATGCCATCATTGTAGCCACGTTTGATGCCATGGAAATGATGATGGCATATTTGCGGCGGGTAAGGAGAGTTGTGCAAGTGTGATAGGTAAAAGAGTGATAAGTCTATCACATAACACTCCATCATTAAGAGATTGTTTTGTCAATAACTTCTATCATTAATCCAAGCAAAATATTTCTTACAAACACACTGAAAGAGGGAAAATTATAATAAAACCCATAATTTGTTGTGGCTAATAATATACAAGATAAATGCTATTTAAAATTTAAATTAAATTATTTTTTAAAACACTATGATTAAAACTATACATATTTTGAAATCAACCCTAAGATAATAGTTGGTCAACAATTAAATGAATGCAACAACCTATCATCATCATAATTATTTTCATTTTTAATTATTAAAATAAATTTCCATATTATGATGATTTCATGAGAGCGTTTTTCTAAACATTTAAGATCAGATTCAGAGCTAGTTTATCAAATTAGGATTACTGAAGCCTAGGTCTATTTCTCAATTAATAATTACTGATACTTTCTTTGTGTTGTTATGTCATTTATTTGGGAGGACACAATTCTTATTTGTTGAAAGGTTTCTACTTTTGAAATCTGAACTGGACCTGAATATGTTTTAGGTGGGATACAAATTCCAGGTGTGTGATGCTTTTTGGTGGAGGTGATGTAATTTCTGGTTAGTATGGTTTTGTTTCTATGCTTAAAGCAGCCATCGAAGAAGGTTATACATACTCTTTGATTCAATAAATAGAAAGATTCATGGTTTAAAAAAAACTATGATTACTAAAGAATATTAATTTAGATAAGAGTGTCTTTTTTTTTTAATTTGTAAAATTAAAATCAGAGATTTATTGTCCCCAAACTCCCTTAGTATATTATGTATTTAAATCCATAGTAGAATGTATTTAAGTTAGTTTGATCATATGCATAAAGTATGATTAATGTAGCATATAGATTTAGATAAAATACAAGGGCCCCATTTTAAAAATGGACATGAAATGTTTTTTTGTTATTTATGATTTTATGATTTAATAAAAAATAAAATTGCAATATCTTAATAAAATAGTTTATATTTCTAAATATAGTTTAATTATTTATCTTATTATTTTTATAATTAACAATTAATTTTAATGGTGCAAAGAGACACCATAAAAAAAAAACTAATCTCTATTATTATGTAATTTTGATTTTATTTTAATTAAAAAAATATTTAATATAAAATTATTACCAAAGCCAAAACTTAGAAATGATATATTAGTCAAATTATATCAAAATGGACATATGGAGCACTCATTCTAATAAAAGGCACAAATGAGTATTAATGTTGAAAAATCCAACACAATATTTAAATTTGAAATGAAATGATAGCATCTATCCCATCATCCCATCCCACCATCTCATCAATTCTCTATAAAACAAAATCTCACTTGTTTTTTAGATTTGAAATGGATTCATAATTTGCATTCCATGAGGTTAATATAAAACAAAAGCCTTATAATTTGAAGAAAAAAATTAATATTGCCAAGATAAGAATGAACTCTCATGAACTTCATAGTGAAACAGGATGTTGGACAATTCCTAAAATACCATGGGTTGAAAGGATTTGTCATCTCTGTGAGATTATGAGCACTAAGGACAAAAGTCACTTTCTCCTACAGTAACCAATATACACTTTACACCCACATTAGATTGCAATTTCATAATCTTTGATACACTACAAACCACCCTAACCCTCTAACATGTTAGCTGGATTCGCTCATTTCTAAGCATTTTGAACATAAGAATAAAATTTTACAACAATTCAAGTAATGTTTTCTCTTAAAGTCTGATTTTAGTGTAATGTTAACCATCACCATCATTATTATAATAATTTAAATTTTACAAATTAATAATAATAATAATAATATACTTAAAAATACATTTATATTCCATATATAAAAATAATATAAATTAAATTATAAAACTTACACCTCACAATGAGTGAAACTAAGAAAAACATAACATAATTATAATCTAATTGAAAACACATTTAGCTCATATATATATAAATAGCATCGCGATTGGGTTATAGAAACTAATAATTTGATTGAAGATAAACATGAGCAAGAGTTCAATTCAAATATTTATGATGAGTAGCCTTATAATTTTATAAGAATTAATTATAATTATAAAAACATAATATTAAATCATTATATAGTTATATTCAAATATATTTATTTATTTTTTAATAAATAAAATAATTATTAAAAATAATAATTTAATTTTTATTTATATAAAACATTTTGTTAATTCTTATATATTTAGAAAACTACATAAAAACACACTTTACTTATTAATCATTATTAACAACATAAACCTATTTGCTATTATGTATTTTGTTTACATAAATTTATGTATTTTGAAAACCATTTTAAAAATGTGTATTTTAAAATTTATTTTTTTATTATTTAAATTTATTAAAATAAACTATAAATTTAATAAATTATTATTTAATTAATAAAATTATTGTTTAATAGTTTTATGAGATGATATCAAATTAATATATATGTAACCAATGTTAAAATCAAGTTTAACTAAAAGCATAACACTAGTTTTATGGCTTTGTCTGTCTTTTATTTGCATAGAAAGTATATCTTTTATTTGCATAGAAAGTACCTATGTTATTTGAATGACATGTATATACTATAAACTCCCCCAAAGTTATACGAGAAAGAGGTTACATGCTTATGGCATCATCTTTACAACTGCACAATGTTCCTGATCATTTGTCATTAATGCTGATGAATGACTCCCATCGCTTAGCTATTACGCATTACTAGAGTCTTAACAATGCAAATAGTAAGCCCATTTATGCCATTGATGTCTTTATTTCATATTGTTAATTGACTTTGTATCTTTTTCATAAGATATTGTATAGGTTACTCTAATTAGCTTTGAACTTACTAACGTATTAAAACATCTATGAATTTGGGGGTAGCCACATCAATGAAAGGTAGGATTCGAGTCTCTAGTTGTTTCTTGATAGATATGGAGGTGTTGCTAGTCTTCTTCAAGTGCCTAGTGGATCCATCTCTCCCATAGCACTGTAGTTCATCTTAAGGATCACTCTAATCTACTTTGATGTGAATAAGTTGAATAGGTAGGAGTCTTCATGATCACATTCTGCACATTGACATTAATTTAGGCAATGGTTAAACAATTAATGGAATATTCTATTGATAACATTGTTCTTTATATGCGATCACTACCTCAAGAATTTGTGATGGATGTTAAGTAGAAAAAGTAACAATGAGAGGGCATGTTGTTCTGTAGAAGAGATTCCAACAAGTTAGAATAATGGGAAACAACAAGAGAAGAAACACCATCGAAATTGAAAAGCTGATAGGTGAAGGATACTTTACTGGTTTGTTTCAACAATGCACGTGGAAGGTGAACAAAACATATATAATCCTGTCCAATGTCTGGTCTTAGATTGAGGGCACATATCCATGGAATACTAAGCTTTACAAAAAATTCATGATCATGAATCAAGAAAAAACTCAAGCATGCAATTATTGTTGTGTTATTGGCTATTCTTTTACAAGAAACATGTAATGATGCGACTTCCAATTGGTGTACTTAGTTAGTGCTATTTAAGATTCCAACTGGAAATAGTCTCTAGTTATTCATTGTTATATTTGGACTCAATACAAAATTGCAATAGTATTTAACATTACATCATATACATGTAGGCTTTCTCTTTCAACTGAATAGAATTAATTGAAAAGTATGAGAAAATGTGAAGTACATAGCAAGATATTACCAATTGTTAACATGAAGAGATGGGCTTAGAGTTTCCCAAAGAGACAATCTTAGAGTTGTAAACATAAATTCATAATAGATAGAACTTTATTAATAATATATATTACCTTTATTGTTGTAAGAAGATAACAACTTCATAGCTTTTCCAAATACAAAATAAAGATCCAATAGTGTGCTTCATCTAGGAGAGATGGCTAGTTAACATAGAGAAATTGAACCATCAACAAAAAATGGAGTTGTTCGAGATCATAGCTACACTAAAAACATGGCAACGTAGATGATTCAGAAACATTGGTTGAAATCATAGTTGTGCAAAATGATACCTTAAATGAATGTGAAACACTGATTGGGATAAGCATTGACTTCCATTTGACATGAACACACTAGTGGGGATGAATTCACGTCAAGACACCTTCTTTGTTGCATCTTGAGTTAACATCTTCAAAAATTTGATAAATTATTGTTGCATTGGGCATTGCATCAAATTATGAAATTACAATTTAGTATTGAATTTCTATGAAATAAGATTTAAATTGCATCTATTTTTAAGAATCTTGGATAAGTTCATAGACAACATGGATGCAATTTTTCTTGAGGAGAATTAGCCTTTAAAGCTTCACCACCTCAACCTTAGTGTGCCATAGGATTGTTCGGGAGTAACATAATAATGATGGCATATCTATAACTTAGGGTTGTGGATGTCACTAGTGCATCCACAATCGATGCCATGGAAATAATGATGGTGTCTTTGCAGTGGGCAAGGGGAACTGTGTGAGTGTGATGGGTAGAAAAGGGAGGAGACTACCACAGAGCAATCCAACATTAAGTGATAGATTTTCCTCAAAATTTTTGACATCGATCCAAGCAAAATGTTTATTACAAACTAACTAAATACAATATATCATACATATAGATTAGATTAAATACAAATATAGGAACACAAAAATTCTTTAGCTATAATTTTATAGAAATTAAAATTAAAATAACTTTGATAACTTACACTATAATTTTATTAAAATTAAAAATTAATAATTGACTCTAAAATAATGATTTACTAACTAAATGCAATATATATCATACTTTTGATATGTACATAATTTCAAGACTAAGTGAGTAAAACCAAGAAAAACAAAAACATATGAAAATACATTTATATCAAATATATAAAAATAACATTGAGTGGATTATTAAAAAATGATTAGATTCTATATAAATATAAAGAGTAAAAGTTTGATTCTAATTCATGGTATTAATTTTACATTATATTTTAATAAAAATTAAAAAGTAAATATAAAAATAATAGTATTAAACAATAATTTATTTTTATGTAAATCATTTATAATAAAAATTAAAAATTAAATATAATAATAATGGTATCATTATTTTTATATAAATTATTTATAATAAAAATTAAAAATTAAAAATTAATGATATAAAATCATTATATATATTTTTTATAATTTTTTATAATTATTTTTAAATAAAAAAACTATTATTAAAAATAAGAATTAGTTTTTTTAAATATTTTTAAAGAATTTTTTTTGCTTGATATTCAGTAAAGAAAAAAAACACATAATTAATTAATCAATTTTTTGATATGTTTCTGACATTACTTTGAGTCTTTTTCTCATCACCTCACTATATAACTACATCTATCAAGATAAGTCCTTTACTACCCAAAATGTCATACATAACTCTTATATAACTAGATCTATGAAGACCAAGTCCTTTACTACCCAAAATTCCATACACAACTCTTAAAATGTCAATACAAAAAAGTCAATCCCCTACTTTCTTAGATAAAAAAAAAAATACAAACAAAGTAAACAAATCAAATATGAAAGCTATGTCAAGCTACCAATTCAGAACTACATCTATCAAAATAAGTCCTTTACTACCCAAAATGTCATACATAACTCTTATATAACTAGATCTATCAAGACCAAGTCCTTTACTATCCAAAATTCCATACACAACTCTTAAAATGTCAATAAAAAAAGTCAATCCCCTATTTTCTTAGATAAAAAAAAAATACAAACAAAGTAAACAAATCAAATATGAAAGCTATGTCAAGCTACCAATTCAGAACCTTCTTAGGTTAATTCTTCCTCAAAATGCTCTTGATAATGCAACATTTAGTAGAACATTCTTTTTTATTTTAATACAAAACATTTCTTATATATATATATATATATGATTTTGGTTCATCATTATATATATTAATATATTATTATGTATTTTGTTTATATTTAAATAACAAGTTTTAAATTTTATTACAAATTTTTAAATAGTTAAAATCCATTTAATATAATGTTAGTACAATTACTTAATTTGTGGTTGGTGAATATTGATAGAATTTCATAAACAAGTTATATGTTATTCATTTTCAATATGCCGTTATCTACACCTCTCTTCTAGTTAAATGAGTTGTCTATCATTATTGATTATCCATACATCCACTTGTACTTAATTTATTTGTTTAGTAAAAATAAGATGTTTTATCAGTTACATCATTTTTTTTTAAACAACTTAAGTATAATCTTCCCAACTTTAACAAAAATAATTTCAATCATTACCTTTCCAACTTTTAAAAGAAATGTTTCACATCTCATTCATATCTATTTTAATTCATCCTTAAAACTCTCAAAATTTTGTTTTAATAAAAAAATTTAGAAAACATAAAATTAAAAATTAAATTAAACACAAAAAACTATTTTTAAATAAATTTGAATAATATCTTACAGAAAAAACATATATATTATTTTTAAACATCATAAATATAAATTAATATATATACATTTTAAACCATTTCAATGTTTAAAAACATATCAGAATGTTTGTTGGAATCAAATACCCATGAATAAAGCAAAAAAGCAAAAATAAAAAACTATATAAAAAAAGTCAAAGAAGACAACAAGACGCATTTAGATAAACTTGAAATTCTCACAAAAGTGGAAATTGACCACCTTTAAAGAAGAGTACATACAGAGGACTTAGAATCCTAATAATTCTACTTTCCTCTTATCGTGGGTTACTGCTGTACTACTTGAAATGATTTGCAGCCACAAACTTTGAAATTCAATTTCTCAGCAGCAATTCAGGCTTGCAATTGCTATCTATACGATGTATTATAATAGATCTCGGATTTTGTTCCACAATAAAAATTTATGTACTGTACTTCTCTGAAACCTCTAACCAAAGCCAAACCTGTAGCTCGGCTCCATCATAATTACATTTAAAAAGAATTGAGATCATGGGGATTCTGTGATCGAAATTTTCATCACAGAGACTATGACACCATGGCCTTGGCCTGCAACACGAGGAAGCATTCAATTCTATCTTCTGCAAATCAAGAATTCAGTTGCACACCAAAAAAATTATATTGTTGCTGAGATTTTGTGACCTTACTTTTCTCACCATCAAAGAATTGATCTATATTCCTTCAGATCCCAAAGGTGGCCTTGATGGCTGAAGAGTTGCAGCATCTCCTGTTTCAGTGGTCTCTGGCTGATGAATTTCTCCATGCTTTTCAGATGATGATAATAGTTCAGCCTGTTTACTATATTGGGTCTTCTCTTCAAGTGTAAATTCTGCAAGATTTGGAGTTTTATGATCATCATCATCAGACTCCATTTCAGTATTTTGCATGGCATCAAGATTACCCGCTGCTGCAGACAGATCAATCTCAATCAAATTCCCCTCCTGAGAGTGACTTGAAATACCATCCATTTGAATCTGATCATTATCAGCCTTCCTCTCTGTAAAACCTGGATCAATGCACTTCACAGCTTCCTCTGGAGAATTCATGATCTCCTGATGATCAGAAAGAGCAATCTCGATCAAATTATCGTCCTCGGAGACCGAGTGGACATCGCCCTCATGCACAATCTCGAACAGATTTTCATCTCTCAATTCTTCTTCATCCATTTTTTGTTGGCCTCTGGAGAATTCCTCAAACTCATCAGACTGATCATGGATTTGGTAAACAAGAGGACCCAAGTCTCCCAAAGAATCATGATCAACAGATGACTCTGAAGAGCTCTCCATATCATCAGAAGAATTAGAATTGTGGAAGGTTTTCCAGGAGGAGTGTAATGTATGTGAGAAAAAATCCTCCAGTGGAACTTTGCCTCGGTCCTCAATATCTCCATCTTCAGAAGGATCAATATAATCATCGTCGTCATCATCATCATCAGTTTGTTTTAATGGTGTACCATTTTCGCCTTCGATATCTTCCATTATCACATCCAACTGGCTTCGATACATCAAACCTTCCTCTGTAATTAAAATCTCTCTGGGCACTGATTTCTCATGGAACCCATCTTCATCATGATCCTCCATTTCAACTATATCCCATATCTTCCCTTCACCCACAGGCTCTTCATTACTGAGACCCTCTGTTATACTTTGCTCTCCAAACTTCATTGTCGCCTCAGAAACTTCATTAATGGAGTCATCATGATCTGCTTCTGCTGAATCTGCTTCATTATGGGTGTCTATCTCTTTCTGCTTCATTGACAGCTTCTCCTGCTGCTGCTGGTGTCCAATTCTCAGAAGTACAATCAGAAACATGGCAGTATAAATTACCACTGGTGACATGAATACCCTCATGCAAAACTGTGGATAAATTGCAGCAACCACCCCAACAGCAAACAGCTCAAGGGAGATCATGGGGTTTGCACAAGCAAACTGCAGGGACAGGCCTATCCCAGATCCTATTCTCTTTCTCACATCCCTAAGAGCCATGTCTTTACTGCAATGCAATACCCAATACAGAAAATATAAAAAAAAATAACAAAAAAGCCAAGAACTAAGCTCAAAGTTACATATATTTTTCAAAATGATCAGTTCATTCAACTGCCTCAACTGCTCTGAAACAAAACTAAATCACAGCATGAACTGGCCATATCATGTGCAGACTGAAACCATCAAATATGTAACAGACACCGTATGGAAAGATCTCTGAAGAACAACGAATATATAAAGTCAAATATACTGTGATCAGATCCAGTCTGTTAAGATTGGGAATGATCAGCAGCAAAATCCCTTTACTTTCATAGATTATTCAACGCCAGCCATATTCTTACAGCAGAAAAATCTAATCAGATGCCTTTGCTTTTCATAATGGAGAATGAATCTTGGCTTTGGCTTTGGCTTAACTTGGAAAGAAGGAGATCAAGCCAAGAGCCGGTCTCTCTTCCAGGATTAGTACGAAGTGATAAGGTCTGATGCCATGAAGCAAACTTCACTTTAAGTCATTCTCCGCCAACCACCAACCTGTCTCATTCTTTTCCAGCTTTTCCTTTTCCTCTTTTTTGGCCTTGCATGCAGATTCCAATCCATTTATGACACAGTAGCAGACATATGCATAGACTTAGGGATAGGCAGTTATCCTCAAGTACTAAAATCAGAGAGTGTGAATTGGTCCAGCAGAGCACATACTCAAACTTGTAACCCTTCATTTATATATATATATATATATATATATATATAACATTTAAAAATATATCAATCTGTACTGATGGATAACAGTTAGTTAGTAATAGTTGTTTTTAAATTTGCATTTAACAGTTAGTTAGTAATGAGTAAGTAATGGTTGTACTTAAATTTTTGTATTTAGAAAAGTTCAAAATTTGCATATAAGATATGTGGGTTTTTCTTGTTGAAAAAACATACTTAAAGTTTATTTTTTACTTTTAAAATTTATTATTATTATAAATGTATATAACAATCTATTATCTTAAAAATAGTCTACCAACTTTTTTATAAGATTATTTTTTTTATATCTTTATAGAAGAATTTTTTGGTCAAAAAAATCCTTATATTCAAAAGAGAATATACATGTTATAGTCTTTTCGATCTCCTTGAAAAACAAAACATAACCCTCCCCGATACTTTGATATCTTGACAAAAAAATTCAAGATATCAAAATAAGGGGGTTAAAAAAAAAACTCTACTCCATCCATAGCCGAATAAATAAAACCCTCTTATAGATCATAATCATTAACTTGTACAAAACCTTTCTACTTTATTACAGTCCTCCATAATAACTTATAAAAAAAAACATACTATATGCTTTCATGACAAGACATTACCAATATCTAATGCATTTTTTACATATGGGTCAAAATACATTAGCATTTACTTGCTTCTACCTCTTCCAATCCTTAACCAAAAATTAAGGAATTTAGGGAAAATGAAATTTTATAGCTTCCTTAATGTTGTTTTAGAAGAAATTATAAATCGCAAAGGATTTTTCCTATAAGAGAAGTGCCTGCTTGGAAAGTTTATTTGTCTGCCTATGCAATCAATCCTCTATAAATGTGTGTGAAGGGGGTTCATTCGAAATTCTTGAGGTTTGAACTAATAGCTTTCAACAGATGGACAAGATGAAGGATTTCTACCTTGCTACGTTGACAAGCCCAATTGATAACTAGTTTTGAGTCTCCCATGATCTGAAGTTTTTTACTCCTTTTTGCTTTGCACATAACAACAACAACCAAAGAGCAATATACTCTACCTTTATGTTAGAAATCCTCGTAGTTACATATCTTAGATGGAATTAGTGAGAAACACTAAGGTGAAGTACCACTCATGCACCACAAAAAACTAGGTGACCTTGACTTGCACCATCGAAAAATTACCAAGAAATCTCCAGTCCAGATTTGGCATTTTTAAAGGTCTCGATTTGTTGTCATTTTGGCTTTGTTCGAAATTCTAGAGACTTCTTCATTACAAGACCTGCCACCACCTTTGTTGGGATCGACTCGCCTTACCTCAAAAGATTACTTGATTGCATGCTCACTAGACTCCATACACCAACCAACATGGCAAATATTTAAGGTTAGCTACCAAAGAGTCCATAAACCAGTGTTGCACACACTCTAATCCTGGCTTGTTCGAGTTTTTCTTAAGATTAAATTTCAAGGAGATCATCTGTCATACCTCTTTTATACAGGGGCATGAAACAAAATTATATACAATCGATTCATAATCCTACTTACAAAGAGCACAACCGCTTGGGTCGATCTAACTTCTACTCAAACCGTTATCCGACATCAGAAAGATATTATTTATAGCTAGCCACAAAACAATTTTGATCTTCAATGAGCCATGAATCTTTTAGATGTAATCTTCCTACCATTCTTTCTCGCCTTGAATATCTAATTCAATCTAAATTCTATATCCCAATTTTTTATAAATTATTTTAGTAACTTTTTACATGTTAATAATTTTGGTTTCAATTCATTGTAACTCAATATAGTATTAAAAACTATTTTCATTCAAATTAATATCCCACATTATAATAACATATTTATTATTGAGTCAAATCTCACTAGCTGAGTCGGTTAAGGAGTGGGTATCGTTAGAAAGATGACCTGGTTTCAAAGCCCTTAGGGGTGAGCTAGTTGGGAGGAGACACCCAAAAATCCAGTGATGTTAAAGGTTGGTGTGGTCCATGCAGGATGATTTTGACGACTTAGATACCCCTCGGTTGTGGTTTCTCAACCAATAGTGAAAATACAATGGCCCCAAGTAACAAGAATTTCTTAACAAAAAAACATATTTATTATTACTAAGTCAATAAAATAATTATCATTTTAATAAATATACAAATTAATTAATCAATTACAAAAATTATATAAATAATTTTTTTTATGCTCATAAAATTTCTCAAACCCCTTAAAATGAAAACAATGTTTCTCATTTACCCACTAAAAATGAAAACAGTGTTTCTCAAGCCCACTAAAAAGGTTAACAATGTGTAATTGATTTTGAAGTATCCAACTTTCTTGTCAAATTCTTTCCTTGAATCAAAAGCAATGAGTATGAATATGTTTGATACACAGTAACTCCATGACCAAGAAAGATATATGTCATATGAATTTAGTAAAAAACAATATATATGAATTTAGTAAAAAAAAATATAATTAACTTATCCACTTTATTTTCAAATTCTTTAAGTGAATTAAAAGCAATGAACATTTGTATGTTTCTTAGACAATAACTCCATGGCCAAGAAAGATATATGACATATGAATTTAGTAAAAGCATGAGCATAGGTCCTTTTCACTTTTGTATGCATGGCTGACATAAACATAATTACCTTTAGCTTTACCATCAGCCTTTGTCAATGGTACCAAATATTGATCACCCATGTACTAATGGATCCATGGTCACCTAATGGCCCCCACTGAACCATACTTAGCATTCAATCCAGCCAGCACCACCACATGGTGCTCACATGCTTTGTTTGATCTAGTTGGCCTAGCCTTCTGGAAAGGAAACCCCACCTCAACCCATCAAAAGGAAAGGATTATCTTCAAGAAGAAGCAACTACAATTCAACTTTTGACTTTTTAAACAAAGCCAAAGATTTCAAAAGATACATGAAATCCCACAGGAAAAATGCATGTTGTATTTTCAGCATATTATGTCTTTTTGTATGTTTAGCATAATGTACATACCTATGACTTCCTGAAGTAGATATTTTACTGTAAGAATTTATAACCGAAGATGTATATTGGAAATGATTTTTGTTTTGTACATTAGCGATGACATGAATAACATATATGTCGACTAATAATTGAGAATACTAATAAGTAAGGTCTATATCATTGATGTCATGTCATGGTTATATATTTCAAATATATATATTATATTATAAAATATATTTTATATAAAATAATAATAATTTAAAATGGGGAGAAAAACAAATATTGAATCTTTACATAATATTATTTTATATTTTAATTTTAAAGGATTTTTTAAAGAAATTTATGGGTGATAAATCATGCCTATATTGTATGATCATTTTAGTTAACCAGATTATATAAGATTAATGGTTAGCAAAATATTCATTAATTAAGGTTTTAGTTTTTTAAGTTATAAGTTTGTAAGCGAGAATGACTATTTTATTATAATAATAAAATAATAATCTATTTTTAAGATCGGATTTAAGTTGTATATCAATTTGGTATATGAAACCAAGTTGTATATCAATTTGATGTATGAGATCTTTTATTTTTGGACAAAAAATCTCCTTCTGCATAACTACTAAAATCTATAAAAATATACTATCTTATCTTCCTCCAAATTTAAACATATCATCTCTTAAAATACACATATTCTACTAACTTAATGTTTTAGAAAAAAAATACACACTCTATTAAATTAAAAAACATCGGAAGTAAATAAAAAAACAAACCAAATAAAGATAGTGTCCTTAAACATGTCACCTAATTTCACACGTGGAGTTTAACCTTCAAAGCCCAACCCTACTAGACTTTAAATTTTTTTAATGCTAGTATAATAAAATTGAATTGTATCACATAATTTCACAATTGGGAGTTTAACGTGCAACGACCCAATTCCACTAGACTTTTAAAACTTTTAATGCTAAAACCTAATAAAATTTAATTGTATCCTTAATTGAAATCTTCGCCACTATGTGAGTATTTGTTTTCAATGTTATGTTAGGCCATGGGTAGTCTTGTGCTTCAGGAAAGACATTTAGTTTGATTATTAGGCCATATGATGGGTAGGTGGAGCTTTTATGTTCCACTTTCAATAGTTTATGTTTTTTTATTGTGATTTTATTGGTGATATAATTTATTTATGTTTTTTTAGTTGTATTTGTTTTTTAAAAATTATTATTATTATTAGTATTATTTATAATTATTTATTATTTTAATAATTTGATTTAAATAATAATAAAATAATAACAATAAATATGGTATTTTATTAAAAATGTTATTAACAATAATTATTATGATTAAATAATTGTGAAAAAATGTATATGGACACAAAATTAATACTATATATATATTTTAGAAGAAAAATAGTTGTTCCTTGATATTCATTGAGAATCAAAGGTAATTGTTACATAGTTGTGATACCAAAATATCACTCCAATACCGATCAAAATACAGAGAGGGCATTAAAGGTAATCAACCAATAACCAAACACCGGAAATATCACCAACTTTTCTCCAGAAAGACCTACCAACCATGTCCAAAGAGAGAACAAAAAAGAACCCATCCAGTTTGTCCAAGGAGGCACTTGAGGGAGTAACAATAAAATGATGTTCTACCTTAGAGGAGATCGGAGGGTCATCCTTAATCATCCTTGAAAACAATTAGAGGCTTAGTATGCCCATACTCAGAAAGAGCAAAACCGTAAGGTTTATGAGTATGTTACCCAATAAGTACAACTCTAAAAGAGTTGTAACTTACCTCCCCCAATAATAACTTCTTCATAATATTCTATGAAGGAAAGGAGGCCCGAAGCCACGGGGAGTGCCTCCTTAGATAAGCAAGCTTCCCTCTTATCGTGTTCCCAGTAGACATGCTGGAAGTCAAGGGAAAGAAAATAGGCTTTCAATTCTGTGATACTGTCACACCAATAATCCAGATCAACAGTAGAGAGGGTTTCCCTATCATTTTCCCAATTTATGATCATTGAAAAATCACCGCACACATGAAGTGTGGGAAGACCAATAGCAGCCGCAAAATACAACAATGCCCAAAGAGCAAACAATTGAGCCCTTGCGTTGGTGCTATGCTTGGAACCCATTTTGAGATGGAATGTATGGGACTGATTTATCGCAAGTGTGATACCCGCACCTCCAATCTTCATTGTTGCAACCCCATCAAAAAAACCAGAAGGGTACTTCATATCCAGAGCTAGACCAACAGTCATGGAATTTCTATTTTTACAAGCCACATGAAAGGATATGACCTGATCCAAGATCCTGTTGTAGAGAGGGACAATATCTAGTGGTCTATATTCAAATAACAAATTGTTGCGAGATATCTAGATATTCCAAATAAAATACATGGGCAAATGGAGGCAATCTCGATCCTGCTAAAACCAACTCTCTAAATTATCCAAGAGAGTTGGTTTTTTCCAAAGAAGAAATAGTTTATAGTTCTTGCACAACACATCAATTATAGCCCGAGCAAAAGGACACCATACAAAAGCAATTCACAGATTCCTCATTTGTCTTACATAAGCAACATATGTTAGGACCAGACCAACCTTTTTTTATTTAAATTGTCCCATGTATTTATACGGTTCTCCGAGAAAAGCCAAATGAAGCACTTAATTTTTAATGGAATATTATAGGACCATAACTGAGAATGATTTAAAATAGGATATTTAGGCAAATTTGAAGAGACAATAAGATCATAATCCAAACTGGCAGTGACCTCGACATTTACTATATTGTGAATCCAAAATAAGGAGTCATGTTCATCATTTAGTCTGATACCCCCGTGAGCCAAACCTTTGATGTAATCGGTCCATTCATATTTCCATATACCATCCAAGTCCAGGTCCTCCGCAGTTAACCAATAGGATAGAACATTTGATCCTTCTACAAAATTTTGAGCATGGTTGAGTGTGCTAATGCCATAATCAATTAAATATCCTTGTAGCTCCTCCGAGAGAACATAGGACGAGTTCTGTCCATAAATCGGGTCAATACCTAGCCTTATCATTTTTCCATTTCCATCTTTCCAACCCATCTTTCTGCTAATCCAAGAGAGGGACCTTGCGAAACTGTTCCAAAAGAAAGAGGTGCCCTGAACAATATATCGTTTCCTATGCAACCAATCTTCAATAGACAGGTTTTTAAGGTATTTATTACGAATATACTTCATTTACCAAATGAAATATCTATGAAGCAAATAGGTTATGTTAATTTTTTTTCTCAAAATTTTGTTTACAATGAGGAATCAGGTAAATTTTTTTACAATGCAAACACTTGCATGCAAACTACTATTTTATTTCTAGTTGACTAAGCCAATAACTCAAGGATTCTCCAAGTTAAGATTAACTAAGCTTGGGATTTATCCATGCAATGAATATTTACAGTTTAATTATTGTGCATAATTAATGTATTCGCATGTGCACAATTAATTGAATATTAATAATATTGTGCATATAATTATGCACCAACATCCCCCTTTGAGATTGACTTGGAGTTGAGGAGAAGGAAGGAGGACGTACATGGTATCCCCCAATAAATACAACTTCCTTCATTGCTAGTAAGGATCAAAGATGAAAGAACTTGGCTTTATTGAGTGGCTTCATGAAAATATTTGAGACCTAATTTTCTTAATGATAAAATTGCAAGTCAAGATATTGATCATGACAAAGTTGTCATATGTAATGCATATGTACCTCAACGTGTTTGGGACACCGATGCTCAACTGGATTGCAAGCAATGTGGATGGCACTTTGACTCACACCAAAGAGTTGTAGGCTGGTCCTAAGCAAAATCAATAGCTATGAGCAATTATAGAATCCAAAATACTTCTTGATTGACATTAATAGTGCCTTGGTACTCCACCTTTTTAGAAGAAAGTATAACACACCCTCTTGTGTTATCATGCTCTGATACCAAATTGTAACACACCCTCTTGTGTTACCATGCTCTAATACCAAACTGTAACGTATCCACACGTTACACAACTACACATATATCAATTTGTAGCTAAAAATACACTTAGAGTGTTATAGAGGATTTATAGTTATGATAAAATTTAATTGAAATTATTAAATGAATAACAATGAGTCACAATAAACTCAAAACTACGAATTAATCTGTCTTCCTGAATTTATCCACTCAATTCCGATATAACCATGTCGATCCTGACATTGTTGACATTGATAGTCGAAAGTCGGCATTGCAAAACAGTGATAGCAAAGTCCCTTTCGACTTGCTAACCTCGATGTCAAGATGTCAGAAGTCAGAAGTTTGTACTGGACGAACAACCAAACAACACTCCACTCGACTTGCCTATTCCGACATCGGCATGTCAGAAGTCGAAAATCAACACATGTCAAGGATGCAATAAAAACTATCGTATTGATATCAATGTTGGCATGTTGGCATCAGAACCTCGACATTGACTTGTGAAACATAAAAAAATAATAAGATGATCCCGATGTTGGCATGTTGGAATTCAAACATAGACATTGACTTGTAAAACATACACAATTAATAAGTTGATCCCAACGTCGGCATGCCAGGATCGACACTTTGACACATTCACACAAATACCTTAAAATTCAAGTACACCAATTCTGACGTGTCGGCATCAACACATATGTATTGAAATCACAATAGCGACTTCTCTGATTTCATAGTTTAACACTTATCCATTTTTACGAAAAATGATCAAGGCAAGAATCAAGTTTAAGCATCACAGTTAAGGTCTGAACTTAACTCTCGAGCATTGAATCGTGTTCATTTAGGCACAATTGCATGCTTCAGTTAATCACTTTAGAATGAAACCAATTGTCTTAATACATTAACTCAACAATTTCCCATTACATACAAAACTGATAAGGTTCAACAACACAGATCAACTATTCAAAGTTTAGATAATTGCAAATGACGACATTATCATTGTGGAAGTTTAACATCCAAGGAAACAAAATTCCACACTTATTACAGTGTTATTCTACTTAATCCTATTCCATGCAATTCATCATATGAAGAGCTATCAAAGTAATGATCTCCACTAACTTCTTTCACTAAATGATTGAAACAGAGTAAATGTTAACAATTATTTTCAAGACTTAACTCTCTGTTTCACTCTTGGTTTAACGTTAGACACAGGGAAATTTGATAATGTTTAAGACAATCAAACTTGCATAATGTTTGGGACTCAATAAGGTTTAAGGCTTGCTGCCTCTTTAGACTTGGTTTGTAAAAAATGATAACACAAGTCATACCACAACCATTAAGACTAATAACATTGCCATTAGCCACATATCAGCTCCCAAACAGAGCAGTTGCTTGACCATGGAACCAACAACTTTCAAAATAATACAAAAATCACACACAACATTCCCAAAATACATTGAATTATAAACATAGAACATGGAAAATATGTGAATTTGAAGTCATATTCCTTAATGTCTATAATTTCTCTCAATGATTTGACACTATTCAATTAGGAATATTGGTTTACAACCAATTCCATGCCAACAATGCATTCCACCTTCTAAGCTTCCTTTTGTAAGCACTACATTGAGATACATCATTGCTCAAAGTGCTCAGAATTCCACTAAAGTAGTTTCATACACATTTTCCATTTCATTGGATGAATACAAGGAAAACATGGTTACAGATCACAGGTAATATTTCTTAATCATGTTCACATGTTCAAGAATTTTGGTTAAGATAAATTCATCAACAGGTTCCTCTCAGACCATTTTCCTTGGACAAGGACTAATTCTGCTACCTCGTTCCTCCTTTCCTCAAACCAGTTCTCCTCCTCATATTGTGGCAATTCCCCTAGGACATAACAGGTTGTTCACTTTTCTTTGATGCGGTTTCTAGGGCATGTGGTCTTTCCCCACCAACCATGTATTTCCTTTCATTAACTTTTAATTAACCTTCTTAATCCCACTTAAGCCCCATATTAACATTAAACATATATTTAATCTAATGAAAAAGGATTATGGTTAAATAATGGATTAAGGTTTAGGTTATAACATGGTTTCCCAACTAGGAAATTTCTAAACCCCCTTTCCACCTTTGGTGAATACTTGGGTCCCCGATCACTTTAGCGTCCTGCCTCCTCACAATCAATTGTGAATTTTATATTAATAATAGAAAAATACAAAATATTTCATCCTCATGGGCATTCATTGTCAATATTTACATTTGGACCCAATCAGACTAGGGGTCCCATTAGAGGAAATTTCAACTCAAAATGGGCCTTTTAACTTTTATTCAAATTCCATGTCATCATGTGTTAGCCAATGAAATTGCTTTAAATTTGAAATACCGTATAGGTCTTAAACATTTTTTTAATATAAATTTGGGGATAGGTATCATAAAAAAAACTACTTTTTTTGTTTGTATTTTTGACATATCTCCCTGTGTTTTTACTCAAATTTAGATCAGGAGAGCTCGTTGGATGCGGAATTAAATTCCGCATCCAATGAGTACCCACTGGACATACTTTTGACGGACCCTGCTACCCCAAAAACAAGAAATACCTGAAAAAACGGAATGATGACATCCCGATCGAAATTTGAGTAAAAACACGCGGAGATATGTCAAAAATACAAACAAAAAGGTAGTTTTTTCTTTTCTTTCTCCAAAATTAATAAATATTATTTTATTATTTTAACTATTATTTTATTAGTTCATTTTAGGAGGCCCATTTTGAGTTGAAATTTCCTCTAATGAGTCCAGGGATGTTATAGAAAGAGAAATTACATATTGCATTTTGCTGGTCCAAGTGATAGGACCCAAACCAAGGATAGAGGTGTCACCAAAAGAAGACTTATGATAATAAATATCACTTTCCCAATTATAATCTATAAATCCCATTAAAGAAGAATATCCCATTGAACTACACTTGATGCCAAATTGATAAGTACCCTTGATGTAGAAAAGGGCACACTTGGATTCCTTCCAATAAATCACATGGGGGTCTTTCATGAAGAGGGAGACTAAACCAACAATGAAGGAAATGTCTACTGAAGTATAAATCAAGTACAAAACACTTCCTACCAAGTATGTACACAAATTAGGATTGACCCGCGGACTTAAACACTAGGGACAAATTTTAACACCCGACTGATAAGGAGTAGGGGCATATTCACGGTCTTCCATGTGAAATCAATGAATAAAATTGGCCTAAGGGAAAAATATTCCCATGTTAGATTGTTGGATTTGAAAACCAAGGAAATAATGAATGAGGTATAAGTAAAACATCTCAAACTAGCTCATAAGACTAGAGTTCACATGGTTGAGCTAATGGTGACTATTCCCAATGATAATTAGGTCATTAACATAAAAAAAAGGATTATGATTTCACCATTTACCTGTTGAGTGTATACATTGGGATAGGATTGACACTTAGATAAACTAGAACCAAGAAGGAAGTTTTCCATGTAAATTTCCAGGCCCTATGTGATTGCTGATATGATTTATTTAATTAAGAGAAGCATAGGGCAACAATCACCTAGGGCATTAAAATTTACATGGTATTAGAGCTACTATGATTCAAAATATCATAAGATTAGGAATTTGTTTGCAGATTGGATAATGCCTCGAATTTCCTATCATGGAAAGTTAGGGTAACCATTCTATTATAAGAGAATGACCTTTAGGATATCAAGGATGTGGTATCTTCGCCGACAAATCTACAAATTTTGGAAACTCACAATAAGAAAGAAATGAAATCTAAGAGGATTATCATGGATGACATCAATGATCATTTGATCCGTCACATATATGAGAAGTGTACAACAAAGGACATGTTTGATGCCCTGGTTATCCTTTACTAGAGTGATAACATTAACCGGAATATGAAATTGCATAACAAGCTCATATCTATTAAGATGGCCAGATAAAACACCATTACTAGTTACTTGATGAATGTCACACAAATTCTTAGCCAACTTGTTATAATTGGGAAGAAGGTTGAAGAAAAAGAGTTAGTAAATAGGGCATTGAATGGGTATCCACCTCAATGGGAAACATTTGTTAATGGAATTTGTGCTTGGGAAAACCTTCCCACCTAGGAAATATTCTAGGATGATTGTATCAAGGAGGAGACTCAGATGGATTTAAAGGCAATCATATAGGAAGGTGATAGTGACCATGCCCTCATTGGTCAAGCATAGAAGGGAAGAGGTAAAGGACCCAACAAGGATAATATCAAGAATGAGGTTTCAACCTCACAACCATGGATGAGGGACTTGAGTAAAATCAAGTGCTTCATATGTCATAAGAATGAACATTATGCATCACAGTGTCCAAACAAGAATAAAGGAAAAGGGAATCAATAATTAGTTGGTGGCCTCTATTGAAACTCAGATGAGTAAGTTTGCTATCAAGTTCGAGAAGGATTTCTCAATGGTATCTTGACTTTCTACCAACATAGTTCCAAGGAATTCTTGGTATCTGGACAATGGAGAATTGATGGATATGACATCAACTTAGAATTTATTTTCAATTTTGGAAGAGCACAACGCTTGAGTTTAGGTCGATCTTGGTGATGATTCCAAGTACCTAGTAGCAGGAGATGGTACCATTCTTTTCCAACTCTATTCACGTAAATATTTAAACTTTGATGATTTTTTATTTGTTCTAGTTCTTAGGAATAATATGCTTTCAATTTTGGCAATGGAAGATAAGGACTATGCGATATAGTTCAAGAACCAACAAGTCCTTGTTAAACCAATGGAGTCTAGCCTAGGATCAACTCAGGCGATTGGTGTTAGAGAAGTAAATTTATACAAGATACAAGGTGAACATGTTCAAACCCTAGTTCATAACACATATAACTTGTGCGAGTTATGGAACAAGAGGATAGGGTACTTGCAATCACGAGCATTTCCTATTATTAGGAAGATTGTCACAGGTCTTCTAGATTTCAACATTGAGCAATAGGGTGTATGCAAAGGGTGTGCACTTAGAAAGAATGATAATGATTCTTTCCCAAGAAACGAGCACACGTCTAAGGGGATCATAAATCTGGAGAATTTGGATGTATGTCGACTGGTGTCAACAACATCAATCACATTAATAATCGACTATGTTTCCTTAATTAATGGATTCTCTTGTAAAACATGGATATACTTCTTGAATACTAACAATAATTTTTTTAATAGGTTTCAGAAGTTTAAAGTTCTTGTGGAGAACAAGTAAGGGAAGAAGATCAAGGTTTTGAGAATGGAAAATGGAAGTGAGTATACCTCCAATGATTTCTATGAATTTTACAAGGACGTAAAAATTGAGAGGGAGTTTATTGTTACATAAAACCCACGTCAGAATGGGGTTGCAAAATAGAAGAACCGATCCATCATAGGGATTGTTAAGGAAATGATACATGACCAGGATTTTCCAATTTTCTATGGGTAGAAGCATACATTGTATCAATATACATCCATCATAGGTTTCCTCGTAGGGTTTGCGGGGACAAGACACTAGAGGAGGAAATAATTGGTGTGAAACCAGAGGTGAGTCATTTTTGCACCTTGAGCTGTCTAATTTACATCCATATACTAGTGGATAAGAGGACAAAGTTAGATCCCTCCGGCAGGAAGGTTTTGTTTGTTGGATACCGTGATAATTCAAAGTCTTACAAGATCTATATTCTAGGGGAGAGAAATAATATTGCAAGCAGGGATGTAAAGTTTGAAGAAGAATTTGCCTCTAGGAAGTCGTATGATCCATTACCCATAATAGAGGATGAGGAGAAATAAGCTTTGAATTCTAAGCCATGATCACCAACGAATTCCATTTTGGGGAAACAACAGTTAGATGTAGAGGAGAAACCACCGACTCCTACCAATTATGTCAGGATACCTTGATGGTTCACATAGACATTGAGGTATGTTCATGAGTATGTAGAGGCTCCTTGGAGCACAAACAAAGAGAACATACCTCTGAAGAAGTTTCCAAACTACAAGGGATTGTTGAGCAACATCATAGATTCTGAGCCTTCTAGTTTTTAGAAGGCAGTTGACCAACAGGCTTAGAGGAATTCCATAGTGGAGGAGTACACCTCCATCATGAATAATGATGTTTGGGACATTATGCCTAGATCATAGGGGAAGCCAGTGGTGACTTCTAGATGGATCTACAAGACAAAGCATGCGGTAGATGGAAGCATAAATAAGTACAAAGTGAGGTTGGTTGTGAGAGGGTAGTCCCATAAAGAGAGAGTGCATTATGAGGACACATTTTCTCCAGTCACCGTGTATACTTCCATTATAGAAGTGATGTATTTAGTCTCCATTATGGGATGGAGAATACCTCATATGGATGTAAAAAAGTTTCCCTCAATGGGATAATTGAGGAGAAATTTACATCGAGCAACCTCAAGGGTTTGGGGTAAATGGGAAGGAGTCCCATGTTGTAAGGATTAAGTAATCCTTGTATGGCCTCAAGAAGGAATCGAGAGCATGGTATTCTGGGATCGATGGATAATTGAAAAGCATGGGTTTCACCAAAATTGAAGTAGATCCCAACTTGTATTTCATATTTTTTGAGGATGATCTGATCATTTTGGTGTTGTATGTAGATGATTTGTTTCTTACAGGTGTAGAGAAGCTCATTGTAGGGTGAAAAGTAGATATGGAAACTAAGTTGGAGTTGGAGGACATCAACATGATGCATTACTTCTTGGGTTTGGAGGCTTGGCAGAAAAAATGGTTGATATACTAACGATATTTTGGATGGAGGATTGCAAACCTATAGCCACACCTATTATCACCAATATTAAGAAGGTCACAACTTTAGATTTTGAGTTGGTATATTATGCATTATACATGAAGTTTATAGTTTATTTGATTTATCTAGTCAACACTAGGCTATATATATGTTTTACAGTGAACACCTTGAGCTAGTTCATGGTGAAGCTATGGAAAGAGAATTGGGTAGCAACAAAACATGTGCTCAGATACTTGAGGGGAACAATGGAGTATGGGTTGAGATATCTTAGGGATGGTGAATTTGCAAGGGTATACAAACTTAGATTAGGAAGGTAGTGCATCAGACACAAAAATCACCTCAAGATGTTGCTTTGGCTTGGGATCAATAATGATATCTTGGTTCAACCAGAAGCATACTTTTGTGGCACTCAACTCAGTAGAGGAAGAGTATATGGCAATGAGTACAACTAGTTGTGAGACCATATGGCTTTGCAAGTTACTCGTAGGACTGTTTAATCATGAGTTGGATCCCACGATGATATACCGTGACAAACAAATTTGTATAAAACTTTTTGAGAATCCAATATTTCATGTTTGATCTAAGCACATAGAGATCATATACCACTTCATACGAGACACGATTTAGAAGGGAGCAATAAATCTTCAATATATACCCATAGATTAGTAGGTAGCTGACATTTTGACCAAGCCCTTAGAAAAAGGGAAGTTCGAAGCATTCATAAATAGTCTTGGATTGGTGCAAAATTTCTTCCTTGCTAAGAGGGAGTGGTGAAAAATATAGCTAGAGTAGGAGATTCTTGCACATGTTAGGTGTGAATGTGTGAGAAGTAGTTCGAGACAACTTCTTAGTGACCACTTAGTAAAAGTGGGAAATAATACCATCTTGTAATTTCACATAATAAAAAAAAGTGGAAGTATAAATTCCTTTGATCCCCTAGTATTATAAATCTAAATGAAATATTTTTAAGATTATAGAATATTATAGAGTTAAATTTGATATAATATTAGTCGTACACCTCAGTGTTGAGATAAGGTGGCTTCTCTGATTAAGGAGATTAGTTGAGATTGGTTTCTAGAATCAAGGAAGATGGTTCCCAAAATCAAAGAAGCTGGTTGCTAGAATCAAGGAGTTGGTTTCTAGAATCAAGGAGTTGGTTGCTAGAATCAAGGAAGTTGGTTGCTAAAATTGAGGAGATTAGTTATCTTTCTCAAGGCACAAATAGGACAAGATGGGAGGAGAAGTTGTACACACAAATAATAACACACTTGAGAGAGGCTTAGACCGAGAGAAGGAGGATAATGCATCTGAGAGAAGAAAAGGGATAAATTGTTGAAGTGACCAACAAAATAAAATATTCCCAACAAGAGGCTATACACATGAATCCGTACAACAACACAACAATACAATTGTACAACAAATTTTTTTGTTTTCTTTCTTCAGCGGAGCCATACTTCTATCTCAGTAGGTTATACTTTTTTTTTGTGGTGTTTTTATTTACTGTGTAGATGGTAAGTTTAAGCAGTCTGTGGAGGTACCTAGTAAACTTCGATTAAGAGAATGATAAGTTGATTTGAAGGATAAATAATTGTGCATGTGTATTATTTATTAATTTATTTTGTGTTTATTTTGTATTTATATGCGTGACATGTTCAGAAATTTATATTTTTGTTGTTAAATTAGTTCATATGTGATTTATTTAATCAAGAGAAACATAGGACAACAATTGTCTAGAGCCTAAAAATTTACAGTCCATATTTTCATACAAATATTTTGGAGCTTACTTTAGACCATAAACTACTTATTGAAGCAACAAACAAGGGAGGATTTATCTTTAGAAAAAAATGGAGGTTTCCATGTAGATTTATTCATTCAAGTTCCCATGAAGAAAGGTTTTTTTGACGTCCACCAATTTTACTTTCCAACTTTGAGAAGCAGCAAGTGAAAAACCAAGCTAGAATGAATCCATGTTTGTAACAAGGGAAAAATTTCATGACTAATCAATACCTTCAACCTGGAGAAACCTTTTGCAACAAGGAACGAGTTAAACTTATCCACACTGCCATGCATTGAAAACTTGGTTCTATAGACCCATTTGCAATAAAAAATATAGGAATATTTAGGAAGAGGAATAAGATCCCAAATGTCATTTTTCATTAAGGATTTCATTTCTTCTTACATAGTTTCTTTCCATTCAATTTTACCACTTGCTTCATTTATTTTTTCACTAAAGAAAGTGATTGGTCTTCCTTCTTGACTATTTATTGCTTGAACGATTGTCTTATTTGATGAAATCTATTTAGGGAACACCTCATGAATAAACTATCATCAAATGGCCTTTTGGTCCTGCCACAATAGAACCAAAATGTTACCACTCAAACTAGCACCCTTCTAAAAGGTTGCTATGACTAGTGACCAGAGTGGTAAACAATTAATATATGTGCTCACTTTCACCACAATGCACTTGCCTTACACTTTAGGCCAACTCCTAGATACCAATGGGGAATCCCTAATGTGAAATTGTCCTACAAATCCATTCAAAGGTAACAAAAGAATACCTCATGAGAAACCTCTTGACAAACATCAATGCCTTATGGATTCAATACAAATAGATTTATCAAGCACTTCAAGAGGGTAGGAGTTAGAAGTAATAAATGCTCACAATTAGGGTAAATGACTAAAATCCTTTCTACTATTATAAGAGGGCAACTGCCAAAATATGCTAAAAGATAGATGAAAACCACTTAGAACAATGCCAACTTTCCAAGGAAGGTATGCCTAATGGAGAGGTGTAAGAATCACACCTTCAGGGAAGAAAATAAATGAGTAAGACAAATATGGAGGTGTAAGAATCACACCTTTAAGAAAGAAAATACATGAGTAAGACAAATATGGAAATTGTTTCTAATACCTATTTCAATGAGCATGCATAATTATTCCTATAGTTAAACCTATAACATAATTAACAATGACACAAAACACAAACACATAGTGTGGAAACCCCTCTACCGAGGAAAATGAGCAAACTAGTGAGTTTTACCACTCATTTATTAACAACACTCTTAACTAATGTTTACAACAATGAGTTACAATATCACTACAATTCAAGCATGAGTTCTCTAATCTTGTACAAGTACCCTTCACTTCCTCTCTTCCTATTTCCTATTACATAGTCTTTGCGATTACATCATATTTATATATGAAACACATACACTAGCTTGTGTTACCTGATTTAGTTACAACTAATTTCTCATTAATGTCAATTGATAACTACATAACTGAATATGTTTATTAGGTTACAATCGACTTAACTAAGTCAACCATAGTCGATCCTTCGTTGAGCCTCTTGTCGTCCAAGTGTTTGTTGAATCCATTGCCGATTTGTGCTCTTCGATTTCCCCATCAACAAATTGTGATTGATGACCAATCGACTATAACGGTAGACACGTTGAATATACTTCTACCATCTGTCGACTTCAATTCCATTCAACTTACTATCGATTGACTATTGACTTCGACCATCGATTTACAAGCAAATAATATAACACATATAACATTCTCCCACTTCTTGGAAACACGAGTCCATATGAAATGTGGTATGGTTGCATTCTTTTAGTGAGGCATTGATGTTTTTGGGTTCCACTTGTTATCTCATAATTCCTAAGGAACATAGAAGAAAAATTGGTGCAAGGAGTTGAAAGTTCATCTTCTTTGGGTACTCAAATACCTCAAAGGCATATAATATTTACGATGATGTAAATAAAAAGATTATACTTTCTACAAATGTGATTTTTCTTGAAATGAATAAAAATGACAAGACTATTGAGAGGAAGATTGACTATCTAGATCGATTTTCCCATGTAAAGACATATCATGAATTTGATAATGAGATTTTGTATGTTGAAGGGGGGATCCCTATATTGTATCGATATTTGGAATATGCTTTTGCAACACCATATCCCCCTCATGAATAATTTCCAACCATTTCATTAGAACAAGAGGTTCAATTGGATGATGTGATTGATAGGATTGGAAAATTTATTCTTGATGAGAATGTGGCACCATCTCAATCAACTGAGAAACCTGGACCCCTCACAAGAATTTTCAAAGTGGGTCATGAAGAAACTTGAAAGTGTTCATGCCAATGAGGTTGGAAAGATATAAGCTAGAAGTTCAACAAGACAAGAAGGTGGAAATAATGTAGATGATTCAAACTTAGGTGATGTGAATGATATGGATGTTTCACATGATTGTGATATGAATTTATCTACTAAATATGAACCCACTTTATTTGAATAAATAATTCTCTTGATGACTGGAAAAAAGCTATTTAGAAGGGATATGATGCTCTCATCAGGAATAGGACATCCCAGAAGTTGGTGGAACCTCCATTTGGAATCAAACCAATTTACTACAAGTGGGTCTAGAAGAACAAGTACAAACTAGGTGGATCACTTGACAAGCATAAGGAAATGATTTTGGAAAAAAGGATTTGCATAGAAAGAAGACATAGAATACAAGGAAATTTTGCCCCCCATAGAAAAATAGGATACCATTTGTACTCTATTGAATTTGGTTGCAGAAAATGGGTGGAAAGTTCATACAATGGATGCGGATATTACTTCCTTGAATGGAGACTTAAAAGATAATGCATTCATGTATCAACCATAAGGTTTTGTTGTGAAGGGACAAGAACAGAAGGTATGCAAGCTCATCAAGTCCTTACATGTCCTTAAACAATCACCTCTTGTGTGGTATGAACAATTGCTTGAGAATCTTATGAAATTTAAATTCAAACACTTTAATCTTGATGATGAAATTCCATTTACAAGAAAGTTGGAAAAAAATTGTTGTATATATTGTAGTGTATGTACATCATTTGTTGATGATATGGAATAGTGAAAGATACATTGCATCCATAAATAAAGAATTGAAGAAAGGTTTTGAGATGACTAATATGGGAAATATTCATTACTACTTGGGTATTGAAGTGACTCAAAATTGAAAGTATATATTCATCTTGCAAATAAATTTATTGGAGGCTTACTAAACAAATTTTGCATGGATGAATGTAATCCTCTTCCTACTCCAATGGATTTGAATTTGAATCTAACATAAAAATAAGGGAATTAATTTGAGGATGCAACTAAATACAAACAACTTGGGGGAAGTCTTATCTACCTTACCATTACTAGACCTGATATTTCATTTGCAGTTGGGATCCTTTCCAGGTTCATGCAAAAACTTTGTGAAATAAATTGGCGTGATACAAATATAGTTTTAAGATACTGGAAGGGGACTCAAGGATTTGGAATCAAATACTCTAGGAAGAGGGATTCAAATAAATTGGATATTCATATTTAGACTTAAATGGAAATAAGGTGAATGGAGTATCTACTTCAACATTTGTCATGAACCTTGGATCAATAGCTATCTCTTGGAGATCACACAAACCATCCATTTCAATAGATTTCATTACAAAGGCATAATATGTGGTTGTTGCAAAGGAAACACAGGAGATTGTGTCTAGGGAAGATACTAGAGGATTTGTAAGAGAAATAGGTGAATGCTACTCACCTTTTTATTGAAAACACTTATGCAATTAAGTTTTCCAATAATACTAGATTTCATGATTAAAAAATGCGCTTCAACATGAAGTACCATTTGATTCAACATCATGTAGAGGCCAAGGCCATTTGTTTGATACATTGTTCCACAAGTGAGCATATTTCATAAATATTCACCAAAGTGATTGGAAGAGAAAAGATCGAAAAACCAGAAATATGCTTAGAAATTTAAAGATCCCTTCAGATTTAGGAAGGGGAATGTTAGAATCTTAATCCTAGGGATTATGGTTACATTTTAAATATCATTATTATGAAAAATACAAAGATTCAAGAGAATAGGAACATACCTCTTGGATGTGGAAACCAAAGGTCATATATTATTGTATTTATATGATGCTCTCATTATAAAATCTATTAAAATATTGGAGTTATATCAACCCCATAAAAAAGTGGGAGATGCCTTTTCATGTCCCAAATTTTTCATTGGGTCAAAATGGACTAATCACATTTGCCATATTCATGAGATTTTGTCAAATTGATGCTAAGGGTCAAATAATTGCCAAAGAGGAAAATTACTAGTTTCCTAAGTTGGGGGTGGAAGCTTTGGGATTTGGAATAAGGGGGAAAATAAATGATGTTCGGACATTAGAATTGAATAAATATTTAATAATGGATCTTATTAAATAAATACAAGAGAAAATTGAAGTGGCAATGGAGCATGGAGACACATGGAGACTATGGGGCCCACACAAGCTAGAATTTATGTGCCACATGGCATCCTCATATTGCAATTTCGAATGCATGGGAAGCCTAAATGTTCTTGGATGAGTTATAAGGATAATAAAATTGGCCATATTCATCATAGGTTGAATTTGGAAGGAAATGTAACTTACATAGGAGAGGAAGAGTCATTTTGGAGCTAGTGAGACACTTGGACTAGATTCCCTAGCTCTATGACAACAATGATGAAGATGCTATGACACCTGTGACACAAATCAGATATGAAGGATGAAATATGAAATATCTGACATGTCAAGTCGAAATATAGCATCCAAGAAGGTGCTCATGTGAGTTGGGGAAGCTCAATGGGTTCCTACTCAAATTGGGGGAAGATGGAAGGATAGGAAAGGGAGGACACATGGCAAATATTGAGCCCACACCAAAATTCGAATTGGATTGAGTTTGTGGATGGATTAGTAACCTTAGAAGGATAAGTATTTTTATTAAATACATGATTCAACCAAGATAATGGCTTTTTTTCATTTGAGAAAATTTCATTTGTGAATTGTGAGAGCTAGTGGATGACTAGTTTTCTTTCCTTAGCCAATTTCGCGGGTGAAATATTCCCATCAAAGTTGGTGTTTGGAGATGCCACTCAGGTATTTCATGGATATTTAATGGAGTTTTATTTGCAGGTGTAAGATACATGGAAGCTAGTGGTTTCTTCTATTGTATCACTTTCTCTCAACCATTTCCAGTTTTTATTGCATATTCTTGCTCATGGAGGGATCGCATTTTGGGTGAGATATTGATCTCTTTGGGGAAGATTATAATGACCCATTATTTTATGTTCTAATGTAAATTCTCTCTATTTCAAGTTCATAAGACTCTCAGCTCTAAATACTGAAATATTTCATGTAAAAATGTCAATCAATGAATAAATAGTGCCATTTCCCCACTATCTTGTTGTGAACCAATGTAATGTTGATGGATTTGAATGGATAAGTAAAATACTGCTGGTTTATGGATGAATGGACTGATATTTCTGTATTTAAAATTTCATAATACTCTCAGTTATAAACGACCAAAAAATTTCATTTATAAATGTTAAACAATGAAGAAACAATGCCATTTCCCCACTACCTTGTTGTGAACTAATATAATGTGGATAGATTCGAATGGATAAGTAAAATAATGATGGTTTCTGGATGAATGGACTGTTATTGATGGATTATATGAGTTTAATTTTCATTACATATAATTCAGATTTATTTTGTTGAGTTTCATAGCATTTGGATAAGTTTGCCTATCATTTCCCCCAAGGTTGAAACTAGTCTTTTTGCATCTGATTTAAGGGAGTTATAGCAGAAATTAAAAGTGGAATGGTGATGCATATGAGTCCATATTTATTTACTTTACATGTCCCATTATTCCATTCAGAAATTTGAGTTGGATTGAGTGCATTTGGGAAGCCATTTTCAGTATTCATTGGGGGGAAATAGAACCCCAAATTACTAGTCAAAACTCCTACCTCGACCAGAATATTAAACAAGTTTGTAGAAGCCTTTAGAGGGTCATAAATCCTCCCTGAAAATCATATTCAAACATTAATATCATTCATATACCTTTTGTGAATATTGGGGATCATTTGGACCAATTGGGAGACCTAGATATCAAAACTAGTTAAAGGTCAAAATTGGGAAAAAAGAGAAAAATTGGTCATTTTAATAAAATTTCCCAAAAGGGAAATTACAGTGGTATCAGAGCATGATATTTTCACTTGATATGGTATGCTATTTATGAGGACAATAATTCAGGGACTACCATTATATATTGAAACCTAAAATTTCTTTTGTTGAAGAGGAAACTATGACTAGGGATGAAAAGGGAACCTCATATGATGGTGAGGAGCATATAAAAATCATGGAACCTATCTTTGAAGACATTAACAAGAATATTATGAAAGGATTTGAATTGTTGGATATACAAGGTTGTATAAAATATATTGATCTTAAGAAAACCAAGGGGAAAAATGCACCAGCTTGCTTGAAGGAGCTAAAGGAGGAGACCCGTGAACCACCTAGTTCTGAAATAGGTGAAGTAGAAGAAGTAGTACATGAAGAGGATCAAAATTAAATCCCAAGTGACTTTGAAAAATATGAACAAATATCACATGAGTATGAATAAATTTCTATTGAAAATACTGAACATCATTTCGAGACACATTCTACCTTGGAAATGAAACAAAGAGCATCTACTAATTGATGCTTGAACTATGAAGGGGTACCTACTGATGGGTGCTCACAAATCTATGTTTGTGACATAGAGATCAGATTTAAAAATGTTGTTTCAAGCCAAATTTCTAGTAAACATGAAAATGAAGACCTTGTAGCAGTTGAAGAAGAAACAAGATCAACTTCCCCATCACCACTTGAGCTTCATGAAGTTGGTCCAAGCAAGAAGGAAGAAGATGAGGAGGTTCATTTGCAAGAGCCTAATTTTCTTGAAGGGTCCTTAAAGATGAATGAAAAGAAGATCCAATATTCCCTTAGCATACTCCATGACACTCAAGCATTAGTGTCAAATTCTTGTTGGAGAGCTACTTCATTGGAGGAAACATCCTTCCTAGAAGACACGTAGAAGATTCAAAGAGCAATGTGCCACATCAAAGGTAATTTCATGTCTTTGATTTTTTATAGAAACAATTTGTTTGAGATTAATTAATTGTTACATGATGCATACTTGAAGAATAATGAGTATAATCATAAGATCACAATTCAAAATGAGCAACTTCTTGAAAATTTGCAAGATACATGTTTCCCTCCTATGTTTCATATTGTCAAATGATAGATTGTTTGGAGGATTCTCATGACATGGTGGATCATGAGAAATGTGGAAATTTGAATGTTCTTGATGTGTTTGAAGATGAAATTGAAGAGATCCAAACACTTTATGTGGTGGAAGAGGAACTTGAATTGTCTCTTTGTTGTACAGGAATAAACACCTTATAACCAAAGGTCTGGGGTTACCAACATACTCTTAAAACTTGTAGGCAATCAACTTTAAAGTACAAAAATGAAACAAGAATATAGGATAGAATCACCTGATTCACGACGCTTGATCCTAGCTTTGTCTTCTCCCGCTCTGCTTCTCCTCCAAAGCTTCCAGGGATGTTTCTCCTTCACCTGTCAAGAGAAAATCCTCCAAGTGCAAGCTTATACATGTATATAGGACAGGTTAGATAAACAGTATATAGAGTGCTTAATCATAAACATTGATCAAACCATAATACATGAAATAAATTCAAAACACATTTGGAATAAGGATTCTCTTTATTAACAATAGTGAATGAGTTAAGGTTACAACCCAACACCTGAAACAAGGACTCCTATGCAACCAAAGGATTTTGAGTTCTGCTGCTCCAAAGACTTCTGAATAGACACCACCAGCATAAATTTGCTCTCCAAGTATGATTAATTAATACCCTCCCCAAGGCCTTTATTTATACTTAGTGAAATAATGCAGTTTCGAGGGTTGAGGAGGTTGACACAGTTAAGATGGTTATAGTTAAGGGCTTAACAAATCTCAAATAATTGCGATTTATTATTTTTAATGTCAAAGGAAAGTGTACACAAGTATTGATACTGGAAACCCATGTATGACATGCTAGTTTCAGTACAAATACTCGCGTACAGTACTCGACATGCTGTAGGAAAAGTCGCGTATGTACGCGGATTGCATATAGGAAAAGGCACGTATAGAAATTGACATATTAAAAAGTAAAAATGGCAAGATGGATGGATAATGAATGTATTTCATAAAATTCCCATCTATAGTGTTTTAGGCAACCTTCAATCCATAAATGCCCTTTTGTGCGCCAACAAAGGAAATGTTGGCACTCGGATGGAGAAGTGCCATTTGGGTTGATAACAGATGCCCCCTAATGTGTGAGGTCAGAGGGAAGTGATGGCCGAAATACATTATAATCTTTATCTTTGGAGAACTCAGAAATCCAATGGAGCAGAGGTAGTACCTGAAACAGATACATAATAATGTCATATACAAAGCCATAACTGACGATGCTATGTTCAATATACTGGAACACTAGCTCCTTTACAATATTTGAGTACATCATATGATACAGGTACAAGACCATGTTTATTACAAAGGTGGATCGAAGCCACAATATACAATAATGATGAGTCTTCAAAGAACTGGAAGTTGTGTACATAAATGGAACATAATCTTGCACAACTTAGTCCATAGGTAAGGAACTAAGGTCTTCAATCCCAAAGAACCAGTACAATCCAAGCCATGTGAATAAATGTAGACTGAATTCGAACATGGAAAGGATTCAACAGTTTGTCAATCAATAGGTGATAATCAACAACTGAAGCAAAGGGATTCACCAATGATAGAAGTGAATCCTGAGGTACTATCGTCAAAACTCTAGGTCTTCGTTATCAGGAAGTATTGAAGCGGAACCATACTATGATAAGGAAGGCAATAGATCCTCCAACGGATCACAAGAGTGACTAGGAACTGGGCAAAGGAAGGGAGACGCAATAGATAACATATATAACAATGATGGGATCAGGACAAAGATCAAACATTTGGTTGAGTCCTTGAACATTGAGCATGACACAGAGATGACCCAAGGCAGCTTTGAACTTTATAGATAGAACAACTATACTTATCTGTCATGTAGGAGACATGATCAGATTCCCTAGGTATAACAGACAAGAGGAGGAGTAGTAAACTCGAAGTAATAGCTGAACTGAAAGTGAAAACTGAGACATGGGTATCGGAAAAAATAGAGAGTGCTATGTTCAAGGATGACATGCTGCCACTAACTGAAAACAAGAGAAAACTTCTTCCTTACCTTCCCTGTTAAATTTTAATGAGTCCAGGAAAGTCAACTTGAATCTCTCTTCATTTTTTAACAAGCTTGAAGAGAAGAGAAAATAATGCTTGATAGTGTCACTGATTCATGGATTTGATGAGCCCGAACTAGTACATGCTCAGTGGTGTTTTCATAGTTTAGAGAGTCTGAAAACTCCAAAGAAGACTCCAGGGGAGTGATTTTTCATACAATTTAGTCTCCTAAGGCTGGAAAAGTATAAAACAAACCACAGAAGAACTCTCTTAGCTTCCGAAGAAGTAAGGCGCACCTTTTTCGTATTTAGTTAGGAAGGTCCGAAAAAGGTTAAATTACCACCTACCCAATGCTCCTTCAAAAGCAGCATATAGCCTGATTTTTATGAGTGTGAAGGAAGGCAAGATCACTCGGAAAGATCCATTTGATTACGAGAAATGGGGCTTACAACATTAAACTCGATGCTTTGTTCTTTAGGGTTTAATGAGCATGATAATGACATAAAGTACACTCAGAATATTTTTCATGTTTTGGTCCAGAGCACGAAAAAGAGAAAACTAAGCTCATACCGAGGGTTCCTTTTTCGTAAGTTTAGTCCCTTAGGTCCAGAAAAGCGATAAATCTATTCTTGAGAATACTCTTCTCAATTTGAAAAAAAGAGAGTGTTCATTTCTCGTACTATTCCACATGGTCCGAGAAAACGATAACCTACCACCAATGTGGATGCCCATTCACATATTCTTAATGGGCCTGAATGGACAAGTTTACTCAGCATTCAAGTCTATTTTTAAGGAGTTAGACCTGGGCCTAAAGAAACTCAATATCTTTCCCGTGAAGTTTTAACGAGTCTAGAAAAGTCAACTCACGACCTCCTTACTGTTTTTAACGAGCTCGAAGGAGAGCAGAAAGAATGCTCTAAATGCGAGGAGACGAGTGTCATAGGCAGGGGAAACTAGTTCCAAGCGCAAGGAACAGACCTATGCATAATGCAAGGAACATGGGTAGGATAAAGACATTCGGGGAATGTCTCCTCAAGGTAAAGGGTGTCAAGTTGCAAAGGAAAAATGATACAAGGATTAGCAATGATGAGAACAAAGATGAGGGCTTATACAACGAACTAAAAGCGTGGAAGTTGGCATCAGGCTCAAAAGCGCGAGCAGGATACATGCAAATGCAGTTACATCTTGAACAACAAGACAAGGCCAGTAAAAAGTTGTGAATCCAACTAAAAATCCTATCTCCAAGAAACAACAACATAAGAATCATATTCAGAAGAAAAGATTCGATGCAGGTCACTTTGGCAGAAACACATGCGACTTTGCTATCTTCTACAAAAGGGAAAGTCAAGGCAGAGTCGACTGAAGAAGATTCTATAATGGCAAGGCTCGAGGGTTTATAATCAGTAAGATCAACCTTAGAAGGAGAGCAAAAATCAACAAGGGATATAGAGTTTGCAGGAACAAACTTAGTATCACGAGAGTTGAAAATTTCATAAGAAAAATCAAACTCATCAAGATCACTGACTTGCTGTTCAAAGGGAGAGTCCAAAGACTCAACAAGACCAACATAAGAAGAAAGGTCAGGCTTACTAGGCAAATCAGGGTTAGACTGAGTCACAACTAAACCAACATCCAACAGAAGATTAGACTGTATCAAAGACTCTAGGAAGACGTCATCCGAAGGAAGGAGATCATCCGAGATAGGGCACATGTCTAAACTTTCAAATGGACTAACAGAGTGGAGAGTACGCTCCATAGTCTGTATAGGATGACTCACCTGGTCAACTGCTGGGACCAAGTCCCGAGAATGTAAGCATGAAAACAGAGTCTGCTTCTCAGTAGCAATTTAAGACGAAGGACATGAGGCCACATAGCTCACCTGTGGTGGGGTAGTGTCTATAGAAACACTGGGAACCAATAAAGGAAAGACCTGGTCTCTAGTTGGGTCAGGAGACGGATCAAGAAAATCCAATTGATCGATAGTGACAATTTCTTCACCATGATTAAAGTACATCACACGAAAGAATGTTGACACCATAACTTGCATGGCATAGACATAATCACGTCCAAGGAGCATATTGAAGTCCAAGGGGTATTCTATCACCATGAAGTCAACTAAGACGGTCTTCCCACCCAAAGTAACAGGTGTTTGAGTAAGAATTCCCAAGGCTATACAAGTTCTTCTATCAAATGCTAGTAACTGACTAGCAGTTGACACAAGGCTGGGAGATCCCATGCCTCGCCAAGCACGAGCAGACAAAATACTAACTGAGGCTCCTTCATCAACAATACAATGAGTGATTGTATATTGTTCCACTTTGATCTTTATCTGGAAAGGTGCATCAGAAGGAAGGCATGGCTCAACTAGGCTATCCCAATCAAAGAAAGCAATCCAAGATCTTGATGGGGGTTGATCCGAAGCAAGTTCAGTGCCCCCTTGTTCAGTAAGTTCTGAACTGGGGGTGAAGAAAATGAGACTAGTAGACACTTCAACCTCCAAAGGAATAGTGGGATTGATCAATACTGAAATCGATTCAACCGCTTCATCAAAGTCACTCTCCGTAGGGAGAGTGGGATTGACCAAAGATGACATTGGTTCAATCACATCAGTATCACTCTCCGAAAGAAGAGTGGGATTGACCAAATCTGAGATTGGTTCGACCACTTGATCAACCAAAGGTTGAGTAGGTTGTTGAGAAACTATAGGTTGTTCAGGAGAAGGAAATTCTTGAGTCTTGGACCACACTCTTCGCACCTCTGTGATAGTATGGCACTGGTGAGTAATATGATCTCCCTCGCATAGCTTACAAGGGAACTTAAGTTTGCACTTTGAACGACCAGTTTTCTCAACGATGTCAACATGACCAGCAGTGGTTGACTGTTTTCTCTTAGCATGACCTACAGAGGATGAGAGTTTTCCCCCAAAATGAACACCAGAGGCTGGGTGACTGGGTCCAACTTGACTAAGAGAGGCTGGTTTTTGAGAGACTTCAGAATGTTCAAAAATGGGATGGCCATGAAACCAAACTCTTCGCACCTCCGTGATAGAAGGGCATTTATAAGTAAGGTGGTCTCCCTCACAAAGCTTACAAGGAAACTTGGGCTTGTGTTTTGAACAGGTAGTCTTTTCAACAGTGTCAACATGACTCGCAGTGGCTGATGGATTGTCTTCAACATGAACCGAAGAGGCTGGGAGACTGCCCCCAGCATGACTTGCAGAGGCTGAGAGACTGGGTCCAACATGACTTACATAGGTTGGACGAGCACCACTAGCATGAACATCAAAGGTTGAATGGTTAGCATCAACATGCTTTGCAGCAATTGAGTGTGTGCCCCCATCATGAACTTCAGAGGCTGGGTGGATGGATCCAACATGACTTGCAGAGGTTGGATGGGGAGGTTCAACTTGAACATCAAAGGTTGAACGGGTGTCCTCAACATGAATTGCAGAGGCTGAGTGACTGGATCCGACATGACCTGGAAAGGTTGGAAGGATACCACCAGCATGATCAACAGAGGCTGGATGGTGAAGATCAACTTGCTTGCAGAGGTTGAGTGCTTAGATCCAACATGACCCACAGAGGTTGGATAGGTGCCCCTAGCATGAACCACAGATGCTGGGTGGTGAGGTTCAACTTGACTTGCAGAGGTTGAACAAGTTCCCCCTTGCTTATGTGCCTTCTTCCTATTCCTCCTTCTTTTACTCCTTTTAGACTGCCAGTTACTAGTATTAGTACTTTCACCGCATGAGGTAGAAGGAGGAGGAGAATCAACTATAGGTGAAGGGGAAGCAGTGTTTTGATGCCCTTGATATAAGGAGCTTACTTGAGAAGCATCAGGAGCATTCAAGGCAGTTGGAGTGGAAAACAACCACACTGGTAGCCCTAGGGTGAATCCAGGTAGATTCAGGGTGGCCATCAAAGGAACACCAATATTCCCCGTGATAGGAATAGTACAAGGAGTTCCCAGCATGGGGATCTCTTGGTTGGTGTTCAAAGGGTTGTTAGCCATAGTTTCAAACAAGAAGATAAAATTTGAGGTTGATCGGCAACCAAAATTACAAAGCATACACCTAAAGGCACACTAAGTATAGACAAACCACACAACACTCACTAAAAAATTCCTAAAGCCAAATAGACAAATAGGTATAAGATATGCTTTCCAAAAGAAAGAAGATAGACAATTACTTGGCATCCCTGTAGATGTTCTTAGGCACAAGTGGAGGAATCACCCACTGCCCTCCCACACCCTCTACCGGGGTTACCTTCCAAGCCCGTCCAAGGTCAACCAGAAATAGTCTTCCGGTGTGCCCGTGTATGAACCCTAGATGTCAAAGAGACTAAAGGCTACCTTAACTATATTGACAGTCCAGGGGAATAGTTGCAAGCCTGATTTGTACGCATGGGCAGGGTAGCAAAGCCCGAAACCCTGTCTAAGAAAGAATCCCCAGATGCGGAAAAACCCTGGTTTACGTTTTGACAAGGAATCAGAGGGTTATCTCCTCAGTCCAAGCCTCCACGCAGCCTCGTGCTTAACTCCTGTTTGAGAGGAGCTTCCCAGATACAATCACACAGAAAAGGGTTTACCTAGTGATTGGCCAACTACGTCTGAGATTTAAATACTTGTGGAGTGTTAAAACTCCCTAGTCCACAACTCTAGCCTAAGCTAGTTGGTGTATGACCCTATAAAATAAAACTTGCTAATAATTTTTAAATTATATCATTTATTTTAAGGGCTGTTTTTAATCAGAGGGTAAATGCCGTGAAACTTATGTGGTATTTTGACTCAAAGTTGAAACAAAATGACTAAGCAAATAGAAATGAAATGCAAAAAGCAAAAACTATTCTCTTCTTCTTTTTCAAATAGAAACTTGAAAGCCACAAAAGAACAAATTCTTTTTATATTTTTCAAAAACAATGATATGCCATGCAATCTAGACTAAAAAACTCATCTACATGCATATAAAGCAAACATGTTTTTTTCTTTTCTTTTATAAATGCAAAAGAAAACTAAGACTATATTTTTGTAGTTTTGAGATTATATTTTAAAACTGAAATGAAAACTACTTATGCAAAAAGCTTGAAAATGTTTTTCTTTTCACTTTTTAAAATGCTCAAACACTACCATGCACCTAAAATGCACTAAACTTGAGTATATTTGGATCAAATCAACTGTATAAAACAAGCAAGCTGAAGTAAACAGATTAATAAAACCAAGAATCAACCCACAAGGGAAGACCAGGAAACCTAGCTTGGGCGGGTACAATGACAAGAAATCACTGAAAACTCACGAAGGTAAGTGACAAACCAATCACTATCTAAAGATAGACTGGAAAAAACATTGCCCAAAACCCTGATCACTGATTCAGACAAAAACACTTCAACCTATAACCCAAACAGGAAAACCTACTTCAAAATGCAAACATGAGACAATCCAAACAAAAGAAACTCAAGGGCTTTATAGGAAAGCACTAGGTGTGGCCACCAAGGTCATCAAACTAACAGCACAGTGTTTATAAGGAGGGCCAACTAACAAACAGGAATCACCAAAGGACAGGGACAAGCAAACTCTAGCCCAAAAATCCCTATTTCAAGGCTTGTACATGACTGTGTATAAGGGCAACTCAGGTATTGTACGCGACTGTGTATAAGGGAAACTCGCGTACTGTACGCGACTGTCCTATAGAGCAACCCACATACGCAAGCCTCTATACGCGACTGGGTATGAGTGCAACCCGCATACAGGTACAAAATTTTCTCAAAAAGAGGGAAAATCCACAAGGCCTTCAAACATTATGGTAAGCATGAACCAGGACAAGATACCACACACAAAATCAAGGCAAATATTGGTCAAGGGTAACAAAAATAACCTACAGTAGTCTGGGCTCCCCAATGGAGTCGCCAGTTCTGTTGTACAGGAATAAACACCTTATAACCGAAGGTCTGGGGTTACCAACATGCTATTAAAACTTGCAGGAAATCAACTTTAAAGTACAGAAAGGAAACAAGAAGATAGGATAGACTCACCGGATTCACGACGATTAATCCTAGCTTTGTCTTCTTCCGCTCTGCTTCTCCTCCAAAGCTTTCAGGGATGTTTCTCCTTCACCTATAAAGAGCAAATCCTCCAAGTGCAAGCTTATACATGTATATAGGACAGGTTAGATAAACAGTATATAGAGTGCTTAATCATAAACATTCATCAAACCATAATACATGAAAGACATTCAAAACCCATTTGGAATAAGGATTCTCTTTATTAACAATAGTGAATGAGTTAAGGTTACAACCCAACACCTGAAACAAGGACTCCTCTGCAACCAAAGGATTCTGAGTTTTGCTGCTCCAAAGACTTCTGAATAGATACCACCAGCATAACTTTGCTCTCCAAGTATGATTGATTAATACCCTCCCCAAGGCCTTTATTTATACTTAGTGAAATAATGCAGTTTCGAGGGTTGAGGAGGTTGATACAGTTAAGATGGTTATATTTAAGGGCTTAACAAATCTCAAATAATCGCGATTTATTATTTTTAATGTCAAAGGAAAGCGTACACGAGTATTGATACTGGCAACCCACGTATGACATGCGAGTTGATTTAAGGGAAACCCACGTATAGATCTGTGCGCAAGATGCAATGACAAATACTCACGTACAGTACACGACATGTTGTAGGAAAAGTCACGTATGTACGCAGATTGCATATAGGCAAAGGCGCGTACAGAAATTGACATATTAAAAAGTAAAAATGGCAAGTTGGATGGATAATGAATGTATTTCATAACATGCCCATCTATAGTGTTTTAGGCAACCTTCAATCCATAAATGTCCTTTTGTGCACCAACATAGGAAATGTCGGCACTTGGATGGAGAAGTGCCATTTCGGTTGATAACACTCTTGATGAATGTTATGCAATTTTTAAAAAAGAGTGCGATTCCTCTACATTGGAATGCATCTATGACAAATGTTTCACACTTTTGAAGGATTTGCATGATACTAACCCTATGGATACTTCCCATGATGAAAATTCTTCACTTTTTGATCATTTGGGTGAGTTAGTCCATTCTCCTACATCCTACAATTCCATGTTTTGCAGCATTAGTCTCAATGAATTATGGGTGAAAGGGTTGTTTTTTATGGTGCCACATGAGGAGTATGGAACTCCTAGATTTACTTTTTATGATGACATGGTTGGAGCACATTCTTATTCACATTTACAGCAGCATCCTTTGTTACTTTATGATGATGCACATCTACATGGATGCACCTATGATATGCATTTGAGTCACTTGAAGACTCATGTTTTTTCTTGTTCAACACTTGGTTCATTTGATGTTGGAGGAACTTCATCCAACACTAGGGTGAATAGAAATATGATTGGAGAACATTTTTATTGAAAGCCACATACTTTGTTATATCCTTATGATTCTCTCATTCATGGATGTATGGGTGATACTTCTTTGAGTCATTTAAAGTCTCCTTGTTTTTTTTGCTCATTATTTGGTTCAAATTTTAGTGGAGATTCTTCATTCACTTCTTGGATGAAAGTATACATGGCTGAATATTTTGATGCATATCACATCATTTTTGAGCAGCATTATAGGAAATCGGATCCTCACCTATGTCATTGGAGCATATTTGATTGGTCACTTGAAGCTTGTATGCACTTGGAAAATGGTGGTCTACTTACTTGGAGGTGTAAGCACTTTCATGATTTTTTGATGAGGCCCCTCCTTGATGTACATTTTTATTATGTTGTTATGTAATTTGATGATATATATTATGTACTCATGATGTTTTGAATAATGCATACAAGAAAATGGGATCCCGGAATTCGCTTTCCTAATGGTATGGGTTGGAGAGCACTCTTAATTATTGGGGTGCAATACAAGTAATGGGACCTTGGGATAGTTTTTAGTCCCATTGATTTCAAATTTTTTGGGAAACAAGCAGTATGGGAGATGGATTCCCCAATTAATAAATTGATTTTTATCATAGTAGTGCAGCAACAAGAATGGTGGTTCCTCTCTAAAATATTCATGGAATCTCAAAGACTCAAAGTTGGGAAACTCAGTGGCAACTTCAAAGAATCATACAAAAAGTAGGTTCTTCAACACCCATGTTTGAAATTTCTTGAGGACAAGAAATATTGGGGAAGGATGATTTTTCATGTCCCAAATTTTACATTGGGTCACAATTGCCTAATCACATTTTCCATATTCATGATATTTTTTCAAATTGATTCTAAGGGTCAAATAATTGCCAAGGAGGAAAATTACTAGTTTCCTAGGTTGGGGGTGGAAGCTTTGGGATTTGGAATAAGGGGGACAATACATGATGTTTAGAAATTAAAATGGAATAAGTATTTAATAATGGAGANAAGTGGCAATGGAGCATGGAGACACATGGAGACTATGGGGCCCACACAAGCTAGAATTTATGTGCCACATGGCATCCTCCTCTTGCAATTTCGAATCCATGGGAATACTAAATTTTCTTGGATGAGTTATAAGGATAATACACTTGGCCATATGCATCATCGGTCGAATTTGGAAGGAAATGTAACTTACATGGGAGAGGAAGAGTCATTTTGGAGCTAGTAAGACACTTGGACTAGATTCCCTAGCTCTATGACAACAATGATGAAGATGCTATGAAACCTATGACACAAATAAGATCTGAAGGTTGAAATATGACATATATGACATGTGGGTTTGAAATTGAGCATCGAAGATGGCGCTCATGTGATTTGGGGAAGCTCAATGGGTTCCTACTCAAATTGGGGGGAGATGGAAGGCTAGGAAAGAGAGGACACATGGCAAATCTTGATCCCACGCAAAAATTCGAATTGGCTTGAGTTTGCGGATGGATTGATAACCTTAGAAGGCTAGGGAATTTTATAAAATACAGGAATCAACCAAGAGAATGGCTTTTGTTCATTTGATAAATTGTCATTTGTGAATTGTAAGAGCTAGTCGATGACTAGTTTTCTTTCCTTAGCCAATTTCGAGGGTGAAAGATTCCCATCCAAGTTGGTGTTTATAGAGGCCACTCAAGTATTTCATGGAGATTTAATGGATTTTTATTTGTATGTGTAAGATACAGGGGAGATCGTGGTTTCTTCTATTGCATCACTTTCGCTCAACCATTTCCAGTTTTTATTACATATTCTTGCTCATGGAGGGATTGTGCTTTGGGTGAGATATTGATATATTTGGGGAAGCTTCTAATGCCCCATTATTTTATGTTCTGATTTTAATTATATGTATTTGAATTTCATAATACTCTCAGGTCGAAATAATGAAATATTTCATGTAAAAATGTCAATCAATGAAGAAGTAGTGCCATTTCCCCACTATCTTGTTGTGAACCAATGTAATGTTGATGGATTTTAATAGATAAGTAAAATACATATGGTTTATATATGAATGGAGAGAAATTTATGTATTTAAAATTTCATAAGACTCTCATTTCAAAATACCTAAAATATTTCATGTATAAATGTTAAACAATGATGAAACAATGCCATTTCCCCACTACCTTGTTGTGAACCAATATAATGTGGATAGATTCGAATAGATAAGTAAAATACTGATGTTTATGTATGAATGGATTGTTATTGATGTATTATATGAGTTTAATTTTCGTTACATTAGCATTCGGAATTATTTTGTTGAGTTTCATAGCATTTGGAGAAGTTTTCCTATCATTTCCCCCAAAGTTGAAACTGGTATTTTTGCATCTGATTTAAGAGAGTTATATAAGAAATTAAAAGTTAAATGGTGATGCATATGATTCCATATTGATTTCCATTACATTTCCCCTGCTTCCATTCAAAAATTTGAGTTGTCTTGAGTTCAATTGGGAATCCATTTTCAGTATTCATTGTGGGGGAATTAGAACCCCACATTACTAGTCAAAACTCCTACCTCGACTAGAATCTTAAACAAGTTTGCAGAAGCCTTTAGAGGGTCATAAATCCTCCCTGAAAATAATATTCAAATATTAATATCATTCATATACCTTCTGTGAATATTTGGGAGCATTTGGACCAACTGGGAGACCTAGACATCAAAACTAGTCAAAGGTCGAAATTGGGAAAAAAGAAAAAATTGGTCATTTTAAAAAAATTTCCAAAAAGGGACATTATAGACCTAAATATTCTCTTTGATTAATCTTCTTATTTCCCTTCCATGATAGAACATCATCATTTCCTATATAATGTTAATGTTTTCTCTCAATTTTGCATTACATTGGAAGGATTTATTATTTTCATCCCATTTTATCGACAACATGGATGTTATTTTCATCCTCCATTTGGATTATTCCTGATCCAAAAACTCCCTTTTCCCATCCTCTTAAATTTTGACTTGATTTCCCCCCTCTGAAGAAAATACCCCTCTATCATTGTGCTCAAATAACTTGTTGATATTTTCCTCCACTAATTTAGATAATTTTTCCTAAGAATCCCAATGTTTTTCATCAATCCATGATAAGGTTTCTCTTATGATTGTTCTTAAATTCTCTACAAATTGTTACAGTTTTTACTCCTATAATGAATTAGTAATGTCGTTTTTCCTCAGTTGCAATTTTAATAAAATCCTCATATTCCAGCCAAATTTAATTTAATTTAAAAAGAACATGTGGATTATTTTCATCTTTCTCCACTTGAATGAAGTTTGGATAATGATTTGAAAGGCCTATTTGAAAAACCTAGACTCTAATTATGTATTACTTTTCTAGTATCTTATCTGAAACCAAAATCGAATATAATATATTATATATCACGTATTTACCTATCCTTTGACTCCTCCATGTTGGCACTATCCTTATAGGCTCCACATACACAACCCTAGCTTCTATATAATCTCTTGGATATTTCATATTTACCTATCCTAATTTGATTCCTTCTTGTTGGCACTATCCTTATAGGCTCCACATCACACAACCCTACCTCCTCAATATTTTAAAAGAAATATTCTCATAGAGGTTTCATACTGGTAGCTTCTCCCCACTTTCATCTAATGTTTAGATTTCAAATGACTGAGACTCGTCTTTGAGGAATTCTTAGTGAAGAATATATATTGGAATTATTTTATATCTCTACAGGGTCCTTGTAAATATATCATAGATATTTTTTTCTAGATTCCAGAGAGTTTATAATTGTCTAGATGATTACAAGGATTAGAGAGTGGTAAAATAGTTGTAGAGGTGAGTTCCACATAGAAATCCCCCCCAGTTTACCATTATAATTTACTCCTATAAATTTCAAATATTTTAAAAATGAATCTATTATGCATTTTAAATGTCCAACGTCTATAGTAGTTTACCGAATAGGATGTCTAGTTTGTAAATATTCTATAGATACTTCAAGGCTATATTTTATTTAGAGGATACAAACCCTCTAATATTGATGAATAAGGCTAAAATTTCTATCCCTTTTCTAGGGCCTTCCCCACTCTCAGGACCACTATAATCCATTGTTTCTTACAACTCTTAATTTTCCCATATTTCCTTTTTTTATGTCGATTAAACTTGGAATTCCTTGTATAGGCTATAGTTGTTGACTAATATTAATCAATACTAACCTCACTTTCCAACTCTCTTGAATATGATGTATCCCTAGGATTTACAGATCTTATTTGATGGGCTTGGAGAAGGTCTTATAGGGATGAGGGGAAAGGGTAGTTTGCAATTCTATCTTCTCAAAAATACCTTTCCCTATTTCTTACTAATGCTAATCATATTGACATCAATATTAACAATAATAATATTGTTAATGGGCGAACAATAATATTAACAATAATAATAACATTAATGATAATATTGGAAACAATAATATTAATATTAAAATGATATTGTTAATAATATTAACCATGGTTGATATCTACCAAGGACAAACATTTAAAAGTGGTTGGCATACATCGATCGACGTATGTCAACCACTTCTAAAAATGTGGTTGTGCTAGTTTGATTAAATACACAATTTTAATCCAAAGGCTATAAGTGACAATAATGTTCTAGTTAGATACAAAATTTAAGCCCAACCCTAAAAGGTTCTAAGTGTCAATAAACCAACCATTAATCTCGGTTCTACCAAATTATAATTATGCATTTGTTGTCAAGGAAATTCCCCTCTTATTGGCATAGTGAGGAAAATAGTGTGTTATCAGTTCCCATAATCTCAACCTATACTCAATTAGGATGATGATTATGTCACTAAATGATTAAATTTTTATCTTCATATATGCCTTCATTTATGTCAAGGCCTTTACTCGAGCCACTTGATGATTTCTTCTAAAGATTGCAAAATAAGAAAATCATGCTTGTTCTCTTTGAGACAAACATGCACTAATATGTTCAATGACATTCCGAATTAAAAATTTACTTAGTAATACAAATGGGTAACAAACAACAACTACCTGAGGAATATTACAACAATACTTTTTATTATAGTTTTTTCCATATGATAATTTACATTTTATTATCTATCATCAATATGTTATTTTACATTCTATGCTTGCTTTACACTAGAATCTTTTTTCATTTATTTTTTATAAATGTTTTGCTAGGTTATCTATCATTAATATGTTATTTTACATTGTATGTTTTATTTAATATATAAACACAATAATTATATGATCAACATGCGCTTATGATTGAAAAACATTTCATCTTCCTTGGATGTAAGGAAACATGTTAACAACCTAAAACCCAAAGGCATATGGTAGGAGTGAAATTCTACCCCTTTATAGAGCATTAGTGGGTCCTCTTAGATGCCATGGTTTTATTTTTTTATTTTTTTATAACGGTGATGAGTCAACCAACATTTACAGATAACAACTAGTGATGGTTGCTCTCATTATCAGTTGACAATTGAGTTATGACATGTTTTTCTATCTTTATAAAAAAAGGTCCAAGAACTCTTCTAACAAACTGATATTGTTCCCACTGTTGACTGACTAATATGATTACATGTCGAATTTTCCATAAGTTGTCCAAGTTATTCCACTTTAGTAAGTAGAGAAGTATAATTGGTGGTTTCTAATATATGTGTGTGTGTATGTGTGTGTGTGTAAGTAAGCACCCACAGAGTTCCAAACCTATGACCTTACGCAAGGAGTTGGTTTCTAATATATTTACAAGATTATGTTGAATGGAATTTTTTATGTACCTTTCATAAATGTAGTGTTATTTTTGTTTTCAAAGTTATGTAAATATAAAAATATTGGACAAAATGCTTTTCATTTCAATATTTTAGTATCTCAATATTAATTTCAAAGAAAATTTATAAACCATAGTTGAACGTAGGTTAGAGTAATTACCAAATACAAGGTCATCTCTCATCTCCATTGAATATTATTAGTGAAGCAAATGATCAAATACCAATAATTGTTATTTAGATTTAGGTTGACAACAAATGGCTCATATCAATGTGATTTGTTATAAGCCAGTGCATAAATAAAGTGATGAAACCAAGAAGTAAGTTCAAAGTATAATATGAAGATCTAATCAATCATCACCTATGCATCACTCCCTAGTTGTGGCAATGAGTTACTCCTTTGAATTGTTGATACATGAGACTATATTGGGGAAATCCCATATGCAAAAATTTGAGACTTACCTTTGGAAAAATAATGCCAATATAATGAAATGTGGATAATGAAAGGGAAAGGCACACAAAGACCAGGTAGGGAAGTGATTTTCCTTTCTTGGTTACATGCTCCACAAAACAAATATTATGTATATAAATGATATTCTTTGGCATATAGATATCTTGGAGTGATTAGTTTTTCCACGGAGAGGATAACCATATATGGCATCTATCCAAATTTCTCATTGAGTCCTCATCTTTATTTAAGGAAAACAACGTCACCATGAAATGATGAGCTAAATAAATGGTGTCCTTTAAGGATGGAAACTTCCACTCATACCGAATGCCTCTAGGTCTTGGGACTTTAACATGTTTTCTTACATTCGAGGAAGATGAGATTTTGGTTTCATCCCTTTATGTTATCTCCAAGATACCTATTATTCCCTATTCTTAATCATTTCTACACTAGGTAGAAATCATGTGGTATAAAAATCCATTAGGATTTTGCTCCATACATGAATTCAAAACACTATACCTAGTCGCAACTTTACCTCTTTCCCAAGAGAGAAGACATTAAATTATATACAACTATAATTATTAAATATAAAATATAATCCGGGGTGGAAAGTTAGGTTTGGGATATCCTCTCCTTACGGGGAAATAATTATATCAACTACTCTTGGAACATAGTTCATGCAACAAACAACTAGGAAGAGGCTCTTTCTTTCTTTCTAGGTCCTAGACTAGCCAAAGAGAAAGGTTGGAGATCCTTGGTAATCATAGGGGATTCAATGATAATAATCAACCACCTAATAAATAAATCTTTGTTGACAAACATGGTGCTTAACTCGCTCTTCAAAAAAATTCTCAAAGAAGCTCAAGCCTTAAATGGGATAAGAGTGTATCATGTTCTTAGGGAAAATAACCAAGGAGCATATAAGCAAGCGAGCTTAGCAATGAGAGAAAAGGTCAACTTGCTTAGAATAAATGGGAACCTTTAGAACCAACCCATTCCTTAATCCATGTGTGGTTCTGATCTTTTCTTAAGTGGTAGAAATCACAATCGAAGGATGGGGAACAATATGAAGTTAAATGATTGAACATGCCATCTTTCTTTTTCAGGCCACTTCGAGCAATCATGAATTGGGAGCACCTCATTTAGTGACTTGTGTGGGAAATTATTCTACCTCAAAGTATAATGTAGATGGATTCCCTACATGTTCATTTCATCATCATTCCCCTTAGAATTTACTTTGGGAAATTATGTTTTTTATGGACATGTAGTAGACAAAGAAAAGACATAAATACGATAAAATCTCTCTTTTATACTCTTCTAGTAGAAAACCAATGTTGGATAATAGTTTCATTGTAACATGTCTTATGCAATTTTTGCAATTTAAATTGTTCCTTTTATATATAGCAATTTGATACACTTTGGATCTTTGCCTAGAACTATCGAGGATTTCAATGGAGCAAAGGCCCTAAGTTAAATTGGATCTTGAGCGAAATTGATATTATATTATTGGTTGAAACTTGGGAACACAAGGAGTCCAAGGCCCCTGATATAGACAGATATGTCCTATGATCAATATGGATTAAACGTTCATGTCATAGATGCATTGGGGGTATTGTTGGAGACATTTACCACCATACACACTCATTTTGGTCAATTTGGCCTACTTAAAACACTATCCTAAGTTTTATTGACTTAATTGACATCAGAGGAGTACTAGATGACATCAGCATGAGCACACCCATGCCTACCTTCATTCAAGGAGGCCAACTTAGCCTTCTCCTACATTCGGAGAGGCTAACTAGAGCACTCTGGGGGTGATCTGAGTGTCATTAATGCCCCATATTGCTAACTTATGGTTACAATCAGTTAAACAAATCAATGAAGGCACCTTCCTTCATTAAATTTATTATTTATTGATTATATAATGAAATAGAGTCAACAGAGGCACCTCCAACCACTTCCGATAGCCAGTTACACTTCAGTTAACCTCATCGGGGTTCATTGGAGTCATTGATGTGCTACCACTTGTTGGTTGGCTTGCAGTGACATGTGTCTGAGCTACTTTCAGTTAGACTCAGTCATTTATTACACTCTGACTTCAGTTAGGGCTCAATTGAGTCAATTAGGGTTTTGATCAGTGGTTAACTTGAGTGTTCACTGTGGCTTACATTCAGTTAAGCTAGACTCACTCATTCAATTCGAATGACCTCCTTTGGAATTCGAATTGCTTTGTCATTCATGCTTGCAGCATGATCATTGTATTGTATTACTCATTCTTTATTGATTATATAGAGTGGCTACTCATTTTTGTAGCACAATTACACCATTTTCATGCCTTATTTTTAATTAATCTTTTATGAGACTGTGTTTTAGTCCCTAGATTACTATGTTATATTAATAGGTATAACATGTTACATTAGGAAGAACATATCCCCACATGTTAGGATTTATAATAAAGACCCTTACAACCAATTTATTTGGATAGAGACCACAAACATTAATGATGAAAAAACCTACATAGCTACGTGTTATTTTTCCCCTATTAATTCCAACTTCTATAAAAAAACCAATTTAGATCAAAATTGTCCTTATAATGGTTTAGAACATGATATTTCTAGTTTAAGGAAGGAAGGAAATATCCTTTTGATGGGTGACTTCAATGCTTGAACTTCTAGTAGCCAAGCTATTCTTTTAAGCAATTATTCCAACCCTAATCCTCTTTTTTAGATGAAGACCTTGAGCTAGCTAACAAGTATAAAAGAAGTTATGAATATCTAAAATTTATTCGGTTCTGAGCTGGTAAAATTTTGTATTGCTCAAGATCTTATCATTTGCAATGGTCTAACAAAATGGCCAAACTCTTGCCGAATGACTTGTACCCATGGGTTTGGCAGTAGTGTGGTAGATTATGTTATATCTAGTATCCCTCTATACAACAAATTAATAGATTTCAACATCTTCAATGACCATGAGCCCGAATTTGATCATATCCCTTTAATTATAACTCTCAATATTGACATGCATAGTGATCCCGAGGAGGAAAACTATCATTGCCAAAAGAACCCGATCTTCAATAAAAATAAAGTTGGCATTTTTCTCCATGATCTAAAAAATTAACTGTTTCCTTTATCTAGTATCGAGAATATAGAAAATCTCTACCATAATTTTGTTACAACCATCTCGTCATCCATTAACAAGTTCTCTATTGAAGTCTCAACTAAAACAAGAAATAGTAGAACCAACCCTTGGTATGATCAAGAGTGTAAAGATGTGAGGAAATAAATTAAGCAAGCTACTACAGGTTCAATAAAAATGGACAAGATATATCACTACAAAACCTTAATTATAAGAATAAATCACCTCTCCAAGGTGGCTCCTAAGAAATTCTAGAGGCAAATTATAACTCACAAAACAAAAGAAGACAATAAAATTACTTTAAAAGATTTGAATTCCTATCTTAAAAATCTTTATGAATCCCCGGATATCAAAGATAACATTTAAACCCTTGTTACAATGAAAGGAGTTTTCTCGTTGGAAGACATAGATTTCAGGGTTAAGCGCTTAGCAAATGGAAAATCCAAATACATTGAAGGCTACCAAGCAAAAATCTTAAAATTTGGAGGGCATGTCCTCATCTTACACATCCACAAACTCTTTAATCTAGCGGTCAAGCAAGGGTTTCCTACACCTTGGAATCAAAGCCTCCTTCTTCATATTTTCAAAAGTGCTGATAAAAATGATCCCTCTAATTATAGAACTATTATGATTAGCCCTCTCTTAGCTAAGTTATATGGTACTATCTTAGAAAAGAAGATCAATGAATGGCTAGAAATGGGAGGTAAGTGGGATAAATGCCAAGCAAGTTTTAGAAGAAATCATTCAGACACTGACCACCTCGCTACGCTTAGGATCATTGTAGAGGAATGTCGTAATATTATGTCTGACATATTTTGTTGCTTTGTGGATTTTAGAAAAGCTTTTGATACAGTGCCTAGAAATAACATGTGGAATAGGCTATAGGAGATTAAGGTTCCTTTTGAGTTGAGAGTTGTCGCGATAAGGTTATCCAAAAAGGTCATTGTCATGTTTAAGAATAATGAAGGGTGGAAAACATATATAAATTGTAATATTGGAGTTAAGCAAGGTTTCCCCCTCTCCCCTACCCTTTTTGGAATTTACATTGATAAGCTAGAAATTTTTTTAGAAGAAGCAAGTTGTGTCGATACAATATTAGCTAGGATAGTTATCATCCTCCTACTTTATGTTGATGAATGGGATCATAATGCAGTAAATTATGAATGGGATCATAATGTCTATCCTATTAAATATATAAAAAATTACAGCCATCTAAAAATACTGGCAGGATCTAGACAGTTACAAAATAAGTTAACTAGAATCATTTGGAAGTTGTCGAAACTTGTGACAATATAGTAAAAAAAAAACATATAAGTTATGGCTAATAAAATTAGAGAATATTTATCGAGCGCAATTCTGTCAAGGATTCCTCTGTGTATTCCTCCCAATATATCATTCATGCTCCCATACCAATAGCCCTTTTTGAGAGGTCATATGCTAGAGAGTTATACTACCTATAAACATGCTGAAAAGACAGAGTGATAAATTGATCAAAAATATCTTTTACTCTGCAGAGCCAATGTTCTAGTTTAGTTGAATGGATATCATGTTTTCCTAGCGCACAATCAATGATTACTTTTGAGTCTCCTCTTACCTATAACTCAAGGAGGTTTTTATGTATTGCAAAGTAAAGTAGCCCCCATAAAGCTAGTAACTCGGATTTGGTATTCATGGGACATCCAACATCTAGAAGAAGTCTATCGGAAAGTCATCTATCCACTATGATCACCATCCTGACCCCGCATGAACCAGTATTTTCTACTCAAATATCCAATAGTCCCATCCCTCAATTTGGGAGGAGGACAAATGTGTCGAACAATGACAGTATACGAATTCGAAATTAAAAGGAATGGAGAAGTACAAACCTTGGAAATGATACAATGTTGAGATACCGACATACTCTGGAAAATATATTCATTTTGGGATCTCCAGAATTCCCATAGAAACATACAAGGAACCTTAAGTGGTAATCCTGCCAGGTTCTTCCACTGTTCTAAATTATTGACAATGTATGGGAGATCCTAGTGCCAAAAACACCTGAGCTTATGACAACGGGCTTGTCCAATCTGGTTAAATAAAGTGCACCTCCCAAAAAATATGCTCAGTCGACTCTAATGCCATGAAACAGAAATGCAAATACCTGGGCCCTAGAAAACTCGGTGCTATAGGGAATCCCATGTAATAATCTTATGATTAATTTCCAACCAACATAAATATTTTACCTTGCTAGGGATATTCAATTTCCACAATGTTGTATGCCACCATTGACAGTCAAGTACCTCTAATAATTTAAGGAATGCCAGGTGGGCCAAGTCGGCCTTCACAGCCCCCGTATGTCTGTTTTCCACCCAGATAATCTGATCAGGGGAAGAGTTCAATGAGATGGCAGCTGCATAAATAAAGTCAGTATAATACCCCCATTCAATATCCAATGTGCTAGTGATACCTAAGTATGTTGATGACAACCACTTAGGAACAAGACCATCCAATTGAGCATATACATGTTTGAGTAAGACCAAATTCTTTCTATGCAACCATGCCAAAAGAGGATGAGATAAAGTGAAATTTGATATGCCCACTATCGGGTCCAATCCAATATAGATCAAATTACCACGGTGAACAAGACGGTACAGATTGGGCAGGATGAAGAATAGAGTAGAGAGTAAGCTACACCATACCATGGAAATAGTGTTCGGCTTGAAATCGACTCTGCGTAGCCAGATGCCCAATGGAAATCTAGTCATATTTTTGATTTGATAGTAGAAACCCAAAGACCAGAATGATTCATAGTGTTAGATTTTTATCATTTAAGCAATATGATCTTAGGATCTTATCTGAGAGAATAATATGCACAACAATAATCACAAGAGACAAGAGACACAAAGATTTTCCTTGGGGAAACCATAAAGGAGAAAACCCCACAACTTCCTCAGAGATAGAATGAGCACCAATGGCAACAGTAAAACCCAAAGACAAAAGATGATCTCCAACAGTTGTTCTCTCTCTCACTTGAGCAAGCTTCTTCTCTCTCACCTATGCGCTATAGCTGGGTGAGTGTGTGATAAATAGAGAGGCTCAATCTCTATTTATACTCTTTCGTTCACTTAATATTTGACTCAGTTATGTAGGATCGAGTAATACTAACTCAGTTATGTAGGCTCGAGTAACCACAACTATGTTACTAATGACCCGACTTACAACAGAGGGGAATTCCTCATGACTTTTAGTAATTCTCTCGATAGGAACATCGGGGTACAAAGAAATACAAGTGGTTCTCCCGATAGGAGCATCAGGGACCAATGAAATACAATATATACAAGTGAATACATTCTGAAGTTACAAATACATCAACACTCCCTCTTAACTAGGAAGGTATTCTCTTGACACAATACATCAGCATAAGTCTTCTTCTCTGGATCATCATCAAAACTGGATCATCACTGGATCATCATCAAAGCTGGATCACCATCAAAGTTGGATCATCACTGGATCATCATCATCATCATTGCTTCCTCTATCTCGATCAACTAGTGCTATCTCTCAATTCTACTTGTCACAGGAAGTTCTACAGAGCCAACCCTTTTTCATGCTGCTTATATGCCTAGCCTCCATGTAGGTATTCATCTTATTCATCACTTACATCTGACGATGGGAGGAACACATCCTGTAACCATGTCAGAAAGGCCCGCTCAACACCCACATCTGACCATGGGAGGAACACATCCTGCAACCATGTCAGAAAGGCCCAGCACTTAGATCTGACCATGGGAGGAACACATCCCGCAACCATGTCAGAATGTTCCAGCACTTATATCCGACCATGGGAAGAACACATCCTGCAACCATGTCGGAAAGGCTCAACACTTATATCTAACCATGGGAGGAACACATCCCGCAACCATGTTGGAAAGGCTCAACACTTATATCTAACCATGGGAGGAACACATCCTGCAACCATGTCAGAAAGGCTCTGCACTTACATCTGACCATAGGAGGAACACATCCTGCAACCATGTGAGAAAGGATCTGCACTTACATCTGAACATGGGAGGAACACATCCTGCAACCATGTCAGAAGGGATCTACACTTACATATAATCATGGGAGGAACACATCTTGCAACCATGTCAGAAGGGCTCTACACTTACATCTGACCATGGGAGGAGCACATCCTACAACCATGTCAGAAGGGCTCTACACTTACATCTGACCATGGGAGGAACACATCTCACAACCATGTCAGAAGGGCTTTGCACTTATATATGACCATGGGAGGAACACATCTCGCAACCATGTCAGAAGGGCTCTACACTTACATCTGACCATGGGAGGAACACATCTGCAACCATGTCAGAAGGGCTCTGCACTTACATTTAACCATGGGAGGAACACATCTTGCAACCATGTCAAAAGGGCTCTGCACTTACATCTGACCATGGGAGGAACACATCCAACAACCATGTCAGAAAGGCTCTGCACTTACATCTGACCATGGGAGGAACCAATCCTACCACCATGTCAAAAAGGCACTCGGACTCATCCCTTCCCCTTGGAAGGAACCTCGATCTGGAGAACACCAAGCTTGTCCCTAAAGTATTCAAACTTCACTTTGGCCATTTCTAGCATAGAATCACATCAGGGATGATTACATCCAAGGATAACCTACGAGCTTTGCAAGGACTGATTACATCCAAGGAAAACCTATAGGACCATTTATGTCTGAGCAACCTATGAGCTTCTCCAGGATTTTATTCTCAAACAACCTGTCTAACCGACTATGCTAGAACTCCCTCTTTCAAGAGATCTCAATCTGGATCACATACTAGAGCTTTACTGCTCTTCTCTTGGCTGTTCTCAGCACCATGTAGGACTCCTTCCTGCTAAACCAAGAGATCACACCTGATCTCATACTAAAGCAACACCTCGAAGTGCTCTTCCTATAAATGGAACTTCCTGCCCAATCCGAATCCACATAACCTTCCAAGTTAATCTTTTGATCCATATCATAATTGAGCCCATACTCAACTGTACCCTTTAGGTACCTCAGAATATGCTTTGCAACAATCATGTGAACATGTCTCAGATCCGTCAGGAATTAGATCAATGTGTTCACAGCAAAGAAAATATCTGGTCTCATATTTGTCAGGTACATCAAGGACCCAATCATCTGATGATACATCATGGCATCAACCAAATTAGATGAAGCATCACTCAATAGATTCAGGTTCGATGCCATAGGTGTGGTCATGGCCTTGCAGTCCATCATCCCGAACATCTTCAGGTACTATACTGCATACTTCCCTTGTCCCAGGTAGATTCCATCTGCATTCTGCCACACCTCCATGCCTATAAGGTAGTGCATCATATCTAAGTCCTTCATCTCGAACTTGGAAGCAAGTCTCCTTCTTGCAACTTTAATGAGTTCCTCTTTCTATCAAGAACAATTCATCGACATATAACAGGAGCATCACTGGTCTTCCACCTTCAACCTTGAAGCAAAGGTTGGAATCCACTTTACTCTTAGTAAATTCTAGAGCCATCAGTAAGCTGTCCATCCTGTCGTACCATGTCGAATCTCAGGATATTCTATATTCACTCCCTCTGAAGTGGAGCATCATTCTCCCTCTTCCTTTCGTATTCTATGGATTGAAACATTATGTACTGGAGTGACAAGTAGCTTCCTCTGCTACTAATATTCTATGGATCCATCTAGGGTCACTAGATACCAAGATCCTCTATCTTGAAAACGTTCTCCTCGCACCCATCTATGAGCTTGTCATCCTCTATAGGCTTTCATCTTCAACCTTGTAGAAAAGGTTAATATCTTCATCACTCTAAGTGATATTCAAGCTCCTCATGTATGTGTTATCCCATGGGTGCATTCTGAGCTCGTACAAGGCCTTCTTTCATTTGCACACATGATTCTTCCTGTCACGTGTCTTTCTAGTGGCTGCAAATGTCTCTTCGTAGTCTATGCCTTCTTTTCATGAGAAGCCTCGTGCTACTAATCTTGCCTTGTATCCCATGATGTTTCCATCTAATTCATGATGGAACTACAAACTTCCCTTCAGGTCTTGATACTGCATCCTAGACATCATTCTTCTTGAACCGGTATTCTCCTTCCCTTTATTACTGGCTACTTCTTCATAGCTGGAAGGTTCTGCATCAATGATGTCACTCAACAGTGTTATATAACTGCACTGTGTTTGAGACCTCTTCTTTCTTTGAAAGTATCATTATATTATTCTTCATCTTGGATTATTTCTTGAACTGTCGTCACTTTTTCTTTGGAACAAGTCTCATCCTTCTTTTCTTGTAGGCGATTGTAAGCGATCTTTCCTACAAGTCAAATGCATTAGTTGTATGGTTATTTCATAAGGTATATTCATAATGAAAAATTCTTTTGCATCAAGATATAATCATGCAACTATTTTAGACAATACAACATTCATCCATATATTACGAAAACTTTCTAGATGCCTTCCATCTCTACCAAGACAACATTGAGATTGTGCACTAATCCAATATGTCAGCAAAGAGGTTTCATTCTAGACAAGTAGTAATGGAGAGTTGTATAGTACCATGGGCTACTTACCCATCATATGCATATTAGTAGTATACTTTCATTAATGAAAACATTCTATCATGCATAACACATCAACTGAATATAAACAAATGCATAACAAAATAATATCATGAAATGGCAATTGAATACTTATCTTTATTTGTTTCATGGGTAGACTTATTCTTGAGCCTTCAGCTTCATCATCTTATTCATTCATAAAAACATCATTTCTTATCCAAATGCTTAAGATGGATAAGAGGTTCTTCAAGAATTGATTTCTTCATATTCCTCATCACTTGAGGGATCTTCTTTGAATCGTGAGTGCTTGATCTTCAGTTGCTCCCATCTTCTCTTCTCTCATTATGGGTCGAGCTTCATCTTATGTGTGCTCTTCCCAGAGTCTGCTAAAAGTAATCACTTCCTTCTGGAACACATTCCTTGAATGATAGAATCCCATGATCCTGGAAGGCCATTCAAGGTGGTTATCACAACTTCTGCATTCTCCACTTCTTCTTCTACTACTTCAAGTTGTTCTTTGATTTGAAAGACCCTTGTAAAGAATGCCTGTATGGTCTCTGCAATCTGGATCTTCACATTCTTCAACTGGTTTCTCAAAGTCATCTTTCGATTTATGTTCTTCCCTTAAAATAGTTTGGTTAAGGAATCAAACATCTCTTTATGTGTCTTTAGTGAAGACACTTGTGGTATGAGGTGATCCTTGATTGAATTAGCAATGATCTTCTTAGCCTTGATCAAGTTCTTCTTATGTAAGGCTTTTAGCCTCATCTCCCTCTGGAACTGGAACCTCTCCACTTATGTGGGTGTCCAATTCATTTTCTTCAAGAAACAGTGAAATCCTATACTTCCATGCTTGGAATTTGTCAGCTTCACCAAGCTTGTCATCAAGCTGGTGTGATTAGTCATTTTTGAAATGAGAACCTCAAAAGTAAATAGCAAAAGATTAGATCTTACCGATTTGAGGTGTCCGTCCTGGTTCCGGATCTGGCTGATCTAGGGTTTGTCAGAGAAACCCTAATATTAAAAACTTGGAAGATCAAACTTCTGATTGGATAGATGGATGGGCCTCTTCAATGCGAGCTGTCCAATGTATTCCTTTTCTGAAAACAATGGAGGGAAGCTCCTCGAACAGGAAGCCCTAGTTTTTCAAATTCTTCAGCAGAAATTCCTGATATTGTTTCTGCAGTATCTATGAAATTACTGCTCCTCTATGTCTGAAACTTTTCCCTGAGGTAGCCTCACATGTCCTCTTTCCAACACCATAGGTTTTAGTAGAATTGGTTTCACCATTTGGGAGTTATGAGAGTTTTACCAAAGTGACTTATTTTAGGATTGTTCAGTATAGAAAACTTGTACGGACTGACACATGTCCCTGTTTCATCATCAGGGTCTAAAACGTTTACCACAAAAAGAATAGTCCATGCCCTATCTGGAACATCTTGAGAAATTTCATTTGGACCTTCATAGCATGAGATATAACAATTCTCCCTAGGTGTCTTGTTTAGGAATGAATCCTGGAAGAGGCTAGAACCCTGATTTGGAGAAATCATATCTCCTAGAATACAACGAATATGAGGCTAAAATATTTTCTCAGGGTACATCAGAATTTTATCTTTGGCCTGTGAAACTTTCGGCCCCTGAGACTTCTTCAATCCCGAGATATAGTGAATGTACCAAAACTACCAGTTTTAGTATTTTAGGGTTTTTCAGGCTCAAGGTCAAACTAGGGTTTGACTTTCCCAGAGTTTCACTCAACCAAAAAATTCAACCTTGGTCTCTAAACTTCGACTTTGATGAGGAGAGAAATCCTATGCCAGTCTCACTCAAAAATTCCTCTTCTGTAAAAAGCCCTAATTTCCCGCACAAAAAACTGAAAATGCCTGAAATTAAATTTTGCTTCGACAGAAAGATGCACCCTTCGATGCAGAGTCAGCCTAGCCTCCTTTTGCTGATGGATTGTGGAGAGAGACCCAAAAAGTAAGAATCCCTAGCTTCTACCGCTGCACAATGTTTTCTTCTTAGGTTAGCTCTGATACCATGTTAGATTTTTATCATTTAAGCAATATGATCTTAGGATCTTATCTGAGAGAATAACATGCACAACAATAATCACAAGAGAAAAGAGACACAAATATTTTCCTTAGGGAAACCATAAAGGAGAAAACCTCGCAACTTCGTCAGAGATAGAATGAGCACCAATGGCAGCAGTAAAACCCAAAGACAAAAGATGATCTCCAATAGTCGTTCTCTCTCTCACTTGAGTGAGCTTATTCTCTCTCACATATGCACTATAGCTGGGTGAGTGTGTGTGATAGATAGAGAGGCTCACTCTCTATTTATACTCTTTCGTTCACTTAATATTTGAATTAGTTATGTAGGATCGAGTAATCCTATCTTAGTTATGTAGGCTCGAGTAACCACAACTAGGGTACTAATGACCTGACTTACAACGGAGGGGACTTCCTCATGAATTTTAGTAATTCTCCCGATAGGAACATCGGGGTACAAGGAAATACAAGTGGTTCTCTCGATAGGAGCATCAGGGACCAATGAAATACAATATATACAAGTGAATACATTCTGAAGTTACAAATACATCAACACATAGCCTGCCACATACTCTTGGTGCATAGAGAGAGATTGAAATGTTTAAGATATTTTATTCCCCAACCCCCCCAACATTTGGGTCTCGACAGAGATCTCCAGTTTTCCAAGTGAAATTTTTTGTAGTTAAGAACCCCCGTCCATAAAAAAAATGGAACAAAATCCTGTGAATGTCTTGTATAATCCTGGCAGGGAGAATATAGAGTGACATCCAATAAATGGGGATGGATTGCAGAACAAAAGTGGCCAGATTTACCCACCCACATCCATCTTGGTACCCAATGGTTTACCTTGAATTGGAATTTCCTTATTAACCAAAACCAATCACCAACCCGATAATTGTTTGGCTTGAGATGAAAGCCCAAATAAGTGAGTCCTTCCTCTATAGACTTCCAAGGAAAAGGAAATTGTTGGGAAATCAGGTGTAAAACATCTTGGGTAGCCGAATTCCTTTCGCTAATGGTCATACCGGATGCCCCACAAAACAAATTTATGAGAGACTTATAATGCATCCATTCTAACAAACTTCCATCAACGAAAAGTAAGACATCGTCAACAAAAAAAGTATGTGTGAGAGTAATTGAACCTGTAACCTTTATGCCTTTGATCCTCTTATATTTTTTTGCTTGGGCTATCAACAGACTCGGTTCTTCAATGCTTAACAGGAATAAGTATGGCGAGAGAAGGAATCCTTGCCGAATACCCCAGGTGCACAGAAAGGGCTCAGTAGGAGCACCATTGATAAGAACAACGTAGTTTGCATTGGTGATACAAGCCATGATCCATCTAACCATATCAAATGAGAGACCAATTTGTAGGAGAGTTAACCGAAGAAAAGACCATTTTAACTTGTTGTAAGCTTTTTCTAAATCAATCTTCAGAGTAATGGCCAAGGATTGTTTCATCTTGACAGTGTGGAGGACATCCTAAAAAATCTCAACTGCGTTTAGAATCTGTCTATCAGGAAAAAATATGAATTGTTCAGCCGAGATGTGAATTCCAAGGTAAGGCTTGAGTCTCTCCATGATAATTTTAGTAATCAATTTGTAGAGGAGATTACAGAGGGAAATTAGTGGGTAGTCACCGAAAGTGTCGGGTCGATCCACCTTGGGGATGAGTGTGAGAAAGGTTTTGTTGAGAGTCTCATGGATCGATCCCGAAAGACGTGTGTCCTCAATCGCGTTAACCAATTCCTGGCCAAGCATGTCAAAAAAATGTAGATAGAACTCGACAGTCCATCCATCTGGCCCAGGACTCTTGTCCTTAACAAAGACCTGGAGAGTAGTTTCCACTTCCTTAAGTGAGACTGGGAAGTATATGGACAAATCATCCTCCACCGAAAATTAAGTGGGAAATTTTTTAATGATACCAAGCTAATCATCAATTTTGAAATCGTCTGTTTCCCTATATAAGTTTGCAAAATAAGATCCCTTCTTGATAGAACCCTAATCGAAAACCCTGGAGTTATCACTATCAACCACCTCCCACAAAAGGTTGGTAATTCGTCTCTTGTTAGCAAAATTATGGAAGTAACGAGTATTCTCATCCCCAGCCAAAAGCCAGGAAGCCCTATTTTTCTGCCAAAGGGTCTCCTCCTTATGAGTGAGAAATTTGATCCTAGATGATAGACATTTTTTCAGGCCGCCTGTAAGGTTTCGGACCTTGGATCAAGTAAAAAATGGTTTTCAAAAGAGATAATATCGCCCTCGAGGCAACAAACATCAGAGTCCAGATCAATTCTTTTCTTATATTTTTCCCAAAGTCTGACAACAGGTTGAATTTTTTTGAGCTTATAAAGAAGGGCCTTCATAAGACCTAATAACCCTGGAGTAGCTGTCACAAGTAAATCCCATTCATTCCTGACCATAGCAATGAACTCCTCCTCGATAAGCCAGGTGGGATTGAATTTGAAGGAGTATACAATAAAATATCTGTCAATTTCAATCTGAAGAATAATGGCCCAGTGATCCGAGGCCCCACTGGAGTGATGCCAAGTTCTGAAATTCCCAAGAGACTCACATAAAGAGTCAGCCAAGAAAAACCTATCCAACCGCTTAGAAATAGAAAGAGAACCATCTCTTTCGTTGTACAAAGTAGGCGAAAGTATAGCCAGAGAGATATCATGTAGGTTGGCATCCTCAAATAGTGAGATAAAATAGTCAGCTAGAGGCTCACATGGGTGTCCCGCTCCCTAGACTTCATCAGAGGACCAGGTGAAATTCAAATCCCCTGCCAAAATAAGGTTTGGTAAGTTGAGGAGACCACATGACTTGACATATTCCTAGAAAACCTGTCGATTCTCAAAAGGCCCATAAATGTTGAGTAGATAAATAGGTTGATGCAAGCCCAACAGTTTCCCATAGAGTAATATAATGACATCCGAGTTGACAGCAAGGAGATCGACCACCAAGGGGTTCTAAGAAACTAGGGACCCCCTAAAATGTCCCACAGCAACCCGCATACAAACCCTCCATCTAGGACGCAGATGAAGAAAAAAGTCACAGGCACGATCCCCCGTGGTCATGGTCTCTTGTAAGAAAACCATGGCTGGAGAACAAGAGTCATGCAAACACAAGGCTCATTAGTTCACGTGCGGGGGGGCTACATTTTCTCTAAGATCTCGGTAGTAGGATTCAGTGCCAGAAGTAATAGAAAAAGGTAATCCTCTACTGGTCAGAGGAACCCCCTTGCGATTAGTGAAAGACCGATCTCGAATTGAGTCCTTTAAACCCTTCATATTTCCCTTGCCCACTATTTTAGGTTTGGGAATGCAGACATTGGATGAACGAATAGAAGAAATGGGGAAAATGTTAGAATTGGGGGACTCATCTGCTCCATATATCCTGAGAGGGGGGAAGGAATCCAAAGGGGGGTTGTTCAAAAGATCCCTACTAACAGGCAGAGAGTGAAGGACAACCTGTGTCAGATCGAGAGGAGGCAAATCATCTAAGGATTTGTTAGGAAGAAGAGAGGGGGAAAGGGTAATATGTAGATTGTCTCCAAAACAAGGAGAGGAAGAAATGAGGGATTCCTCAAGAGGCTAGTAAGGCTCTCCCACAAAGGGAAGAGTCTTGGAGATGTCCAAAGTCGAAAGGGATTCCCTAATACGAGGACTAGGGTTAGACGAAGGGGACTCAAATGTCGGATTTTCAGGGTTCACAGGCGAAGAGTAGGAAGCATCAAGGATCACCAACACCGCAAGGGAGGAGAGGATATCTTCAATAGAAAGAAATTTTAATAATAGAGGAATAGTTTGTGTAAACTTACCCACAAATGTATTGGCATAATCTTTGTCCAATGGAAGAGGAAATGTGATGTCCCTCAGCAATGGCGAGGGATTCTCATCTCGTGGTTCCACTGCTGTCCTCTGGCCCGAGCAATTATCACCCTTAGATGGGAAAAACTCAGAATGTCTTGTCATCCAACAAAAATGGCACTGAAAGGTGACCTTCCAATAGTCTAGCCTCTGGATGAACGAGCCTCCATCCCATAAAACTTCAAGTTCGGCCGAGATTCCATTAGAAAGGTCCATATCAACCAGAACTTGAGGAGCTGAACGGTCGAAACCCAAAAGTTGATCATCTTCCATCAGCATAAAGGAGCCGATCACATTTGCAATTTCCATGAAACCCTTGAGGTTCTAGCACTGAATCGAAAAGTCGGGAAGGATCACCCACAGGTGTCGTCGATATAGTTTCTCTGATCGAGGATCAAAACTAGAATACCAACGCTTTAGGATGAGTGAGCCTTCTCCTAGTATCCAACACCTATTTTCGAGAATCTCGTAATCTTCAGCCTTTAGGAAAAAGATAGTCCAACCATTAACCAAAGTGAGCACCTTAGGGACAGATTTCAAGAGGGGCTTCCAGTGTTCATGGACCCAAGATAACACCGTAGAGCGAGGCAACTTCAGGTATTCAAAACAACCAACTAGGGCACGTTGGGAGAGTGTTGAGACCATGTCAATGGTCATGTCCTACCAAAGGACACAGACACATCTAGAACTCTTTACCCGTTCGAAAGAGAGCATAAGTGAGGTCGGCTTCGAGAGATACTGGAACCTATGAATCCCGACCGGTATAACATTGTCTAAAGACCCAAGGATTTTTCCGAAGCCTAACCCACCAGTGGGGCAAGTGTATGCTAAAGACCCATGCACAAGAGGAGAAACCACCGAAGAGACATGGAAGTGAGCACAGGGATTGGTGCAGACCCTTGTCAAGGTAGACGTAGCCTCCATCAAAAAGAGCGAATGTCAGCACACAAACCCTAATGATTAAGTAGTGAAAAAACCCTAATGATTAAGAATAGACAAAAAAACCCAGAAAAAGTGAAAACGTTCCCAATTTTTTAATCTCTAGTTGGTACTAGACCTGTAACAATGATAAGTTTGACTAGATAGTCTCTCAGTTCGTCACAGGGGATGAGAAACCTAAGAAAATGGAGGACAATAAAGTTTGTAACATAGTCCTTTGTAAACATGATAAAAGACAGACCCTACCCAGAGATCTGAGTCGACAAAGAAGGATAAAAAAAAACCCCACCGCCCGGAGAAGCCCTATAACTTGCAGTGTTGTACCATCTCAAGTATAACATTTTCATCTATTTAAGATGGCGAATAATATTCAACATGCAGTAGAGTAATAAATGCTGTGACGACAGCACTGTGGGCCGTTGGATCTCAACCTATTTGAGATCCAACGGCCCACAATGCTACTGCCGCAACATTTATTACTCTGTTGCATGTAAACAAAATTCGCCAAGTTGTTATAGTGTCTATTTTCAAAA